>JAMKCH010075320.1:0-118101 GCA_023653785.1 Ophioderma brevispina
TAAGTTAACCTTTGTTATACAGTAATAATGGCAGTGCAAATTAATGCAGAATTCGAGATTTTGTGAGCGGGCTGCCTGTAAGAGGATTTTGATATAGGCAGCCCGTCGTATAACTCACAACCTAAATTTATAGGTAGATGTTAGTCCTAACGTTACTATTAGCGTTAATATTATTATTATTACTGTTGAATAACGACTACAAATTGATTGTTAATTGATTCAGTGTTTATCAAAAGTGTAATTTTTGACAAACCTTAAAATAGCAAGGAATTCGCGTAAACGCATTTCAAATCAATTTGGTTATGCCGTGTGCGTTTTTCCTGTAATATATAGCAACAGCATACTTTCATTAGCCAACTTTCTATGCATCTCTTTAAGCTGCATTACCTCTGTCTATGTAACTTTCTCTCGCTTTCTTTCGTCTTTTTTCTATGTCGCTACTTAACCCACTTATTGCACACAAACTTGGAGTTATTTTTAACCATTGTATTTCTTTACCTAAAGAGCTTTTAAGTTGGTAAAAATATGACATTTTAATATTTAAAAAAAAATTAAGTTATGATAAAATTCGTCTAGTCGCATTGTAGCATTTTCATATCACAGATGCTTATCCTCAGCACCTTGATTTTTTAGGCAGATATCTTGAAGATAAAATATAAATACCTTACATAAAAGTAATTCAATATATCAGTATTCAATGTATGAAAAAGATTGTGTAATATGAATAGAATTAGTTTTATGTTCGTACTTGTTGATGAGGATTAAAGCCTTGATCATTCTAAAAAGTATTCCTTCACCATTGTTGTAAAGCATAATATTTGGTGACTCACGGCTTCGTTCTACATCATTTTATTTTGTAGAGCCAAAAACCCAAGACACTTCATTTACCATGTTTACAGACAGAGCCTTTTCCTGTTAAGCCCTGCGGGTCTGAAGCCAACTTTCAGAAAAGATGTTGACTCACTTAAACTGTTTAAAAATGCTGAAACGTTACCTTTTCAATTTGTATATAACCATCTTGTATTCAATATGTTCCTTTGTAGACCCTTATTGTATTTTTGTTTTTGCTTAATGCGCTTTATATATAATTGCCAGTGATTGCTTGATTAATTGATTGATTCACTTAATCTAATATTCAAGAGCATGTACCAAAGTTAAATAAGAAAATAACCAAATCAAAGTGTTACTAAGAGAGCGCAAACGTCTATGGTTCATAGAGAACTGCTTGTCCCAAATGTATTAAATTAAATGTCTTTAAGTACTTGACATAACACACAGCAATTTGATTTTAACGAAGTCATCAGCTGCATCAATTTGATATCAGGAAATCTGTGGAGACTTGAGTTTTTCGAGTGGTAAATGTATGTATATAAAATAGCATGTCACACTTTGGAGTTTAGTATTGCAGCGCAGCTGAAGCATTGCTAGAATGGCATATCACCGCCATCAAAGCAACCGTGGTGTCATTCTTTCTTTCTATCCGTTCTTATCGATGTGCAAGTTCCTTCCTTCATCCGGGATGTTGATAAAATATTCACGACGATGGAGATGTCAATGCTAGTACAAGGGGCAGATGTTGGGATCACCGGTTGGATTTTCCAATTTCCGTTCAGAACATTTTGAACAAGAATTTAAAATATGAGCCAAAATAGGTTAGGAGATTATTATTTAAAGGGCAAAGTTTTTCACTTTTTAGTTAATAGTCTGTATTTTTTTAAATGTTATTTAATGACTTCTTATCAATTTGTAGGGTATCTTAATCATGCCTCATTTTGTTGAAGTGAAAAGGTTAGCAAAGAATCAATATCTTGATATATGATGTAAATATCAACTAATTAACCACCGACCTCCCCAGGTTGTCTTTAATTGCACATCTCTTTTGGCATAGTTTGAAAAAAATAACGCGGACCCAAATTTGTTCTGTTTTTGCCTGTCAGCCTAACGTTACGATTGACAGGCCAATGCCTCTTTTGTATTAAGAGCTGTTTGGTCACGCCTAATGTAGCCATAACACACTTGATCAAAAGGGGAGGGGCAATTTTCTCGATAATTTATCGTGGCGTTGTTTACAAATTCACGGAACCCATGATGCCTCATTCGCCTTTGGCTGTGCATTATTCTCACATAGGTTATAGTATTCTATTCATTTAAGGGTAATGTATGGCAAGTAATTATTTGTGAAGGGGAAAGGCAGTGTTTTTTAAAGAATGATGATTACTCTGAAGTCAGGTGAAAAATATTACCAAGCAGTGTTTCACTTTTCATGCTTTTCGTTGTTGAGCTTGGCACCGTTTAGCTTGGCATTGAAAGTTAGAATTCCATTATGTATTTTTTTAAATTTGGTTACATTTATACCTCTGTTTTAGCCTTTGTCATTTGTGAGATAAGATAACGTATCTTTGAGCTGCAACTTTGTTGTAATAACCTTTGGCTTACAGAAATATATTGTGTAATTAGGCACCAGTAAGTAAAGAAAGGCATTATTCGTTATTGATGAGTTCAAAATGTTCACATGTTCCTCAGATTGGGAGAGCACAATGTGCCTTTTGAAGAGAAAAGATATCAGGCAACGCATCATACAATTAGATGTTCCAATTTATCATATTTACAGATATCATTTTTACAGATTACAGAATAGTTTGAAGTTAAATCGGTCCTGTTGGATAGTAGAAGAAAACATGTGTACAATTTGCGCTCATAGAACCAAAGCTATTGTGGTCGACTATATTTCGGGTCTTGTTTTTGATCAAAAGGAAACGTTTTCATAGACCTAAAAAAAATACCAAAACCTGAATTTTTAATAATAGGGTAATGTGGAGGGGCGAGGTTGTCGATCGGGTCACACACTTTAAATAACGCTGAAACAAGTGCTGAAATTCAAGATGAGATTAAAGGAAATAGGTGTTGGTCGAACATGATGGTTGTATTTATCACATTACGATAGTTGGCTACCTAACAACTGAAATCAATGAAATACGTATGGAACACACCTGCATGAGAAAGGAAAATGAGAAAACCCGTAAATTACAAAATAACACACAAATGAAAAACCTAATAAGCATGATCGCCACGTGTCAGAAAAAAATAAAGGGCGATCCATTAGCCATTGATGTCACCATAAAAAGTCACCAAAGTGTAGACAATTAGTTTATAGACCGTATTCTATACACGGCTGCCGTACAGTTGAATGGTCGCCGAGTGTCACAACAGGAAGTTGCTTTTTTACCTTCAGAATATGGCGGGAAACAATGCATACAACTGCTGGTGCACATATTCCACACAGATGTTCTATTGTTTGACAAGGTGTATGCATTGTTTCCCGCCATATTGTCAAGGTAAAAAAGCAACTTCCTGTTGTGACACTCGGCAACTCAGACCCGCTATCAATGTGTAGAGGTCGGTGATTCTATATGAAGTCAGTTATCAGCCATGTTGGTAGCTAGATAATCCAGGACTACAATACATTAAAGAGACACTGACACATTTGAAAAATAGTGCGCCCTCAAGATTTTTCAAAATCGATATTGTTGCATGGTTGTAAGGCTTTTATATACAAAAGCCCTCACCCGAAATGATTAAGACCAAATCAGCTTCCTTATGGGGAAACAGAGCGATTTTATAATTTAACGCCGGTGACGTTAAATTCAGCAGACGACGAAAATGGTGTTTAACACAAGAACACGCACGCCGTATGCACGTTTCCCACGCTATGCACACTGTTTGATCGGTATATAACCTTTGTGGTTTTAATATCAGTGAGTACGAGTCAAAAATATTCATGTAAAATACACATTTGTTGATTAAAGTTATGGAAAACTTAAAAGTTGGTCTACAAATTACCTGGATGTCTTTATCCTCATATCAATGTCCCTATCTGTTTTGGGTATGTTATTTTATGTGTAAAATATATCTCTGTTCTTCCAATGGCCTAGACTATCATTTGAGAGCAAATTGAAGAAATTTCATCTTTTGTGAAAATGTGCCAGTGCCGCTTTAAGCTGCCAATCGGTCCATAACATTTGTACAGGGATTATGCATAGGTGAATGTATTGTAGTATTGGAATGCGTCTATCTTGTCCACCATTGAATGCGATCTTTAACTGAATAAACATAAAGCTTAGCACACCCGTGGAAAAATTATACAGTGTAAACAAAGAACATTAGCCTCAGGCCACAGTCACCATAGAATATGCTCAAAGTTAGATAGAGACATTTTGACATACGGAAAATTACAATGTAATGTTTGCTAGCTTCTCACGTGCCATGAAAATCCATCGGTTTGTTTAAAGATACACGCTTAAATAAGGGGATTACCCTCCTATGTTGAATAAAATCTCAGTTTAAGTGAAGTAAACCTTACACATTGTTGGATAAGATTTACTAGTATTTGATTGTGATTTTACTCAATATCTACTCCTAATTTTTAAAGTAATAACAGGTGACCTGCAGGACATGCCAACATTCAAGATTAATAAACGCGTTATCTGTATCTCATCGATGAAAGTGGATTTTAAGGCGACTTATTGTAAAGACCCTTTGAAATACAAACTTGCAAATTAAAGTTTTATCAAACGTATTGAAAGTCAACAAATATTTAAGAATTATATTTATAGCTTATGACATTTTGACCGTAGACATAAGAACCCGACCTTAGTGCAATGCTTCTCATCTCCAGGTACTCTAAAATCTAAAATGTCACATTTTGCAAAGACATCTCAAGCTCTGCGTAAAGGAGTGGTGGGATAACTCGCTAGTCGTCTAGACGCATCTTCGATTATTACCAATCAAAACACATCTGGAATTGGCCGATTTGTAAGTGACATATACAAATAAACATATGACAAGCAAATATAATTGGTCCAAAAAATCGCATCATGCCTGAAGCTGTGTTAGTGAACGAGTCCCCACGCAAAAATCCTAATTTTCTGAAGACAACGCCATGTTTTTTTTTTTATTGTTTTTATTGACTGCGCCAAATATTTCTCGATTCACGTCAAAAACCATTTCAGTCAGACACTCCACAAAAAAATATCTGCCGTAGTTCATCTTGCGTGTAAAAGTAACCTCACGTATGTAGAGCAAAGCGCTGTGAGGTGTTCCGGACCTTTGCTCTACAAAATATGGGTCAAGCAAGTCAGCTCTGAAATGGCCACCTAACTAGCATCTTTCGATTTATAAAATATACATTTCAAAATTAATACAGCGCTATACTTTGCTGTATTGTTATCTGCCGCAGAATTAAATTAGAATGTTCTTTCTTGAGTTGTCTATGTATACACCCGCAGGCTATTAGAGGGGTTGTTTTTTGTTTAGATTATTACTTGCTGAAGTTATCCTTATGAAAACAAACATACTTATTTCCTTCTAATAGTGTCATTAGTGAAGGCATTTTATTCTCATATAAACTTTGGTTTTATTAAAGAACTTATTTCTCTTCATTTGCTCAAGAATAGAACTTAAACTTAATTACAGAACAAAGTGAAACAAAGTTAAAGATATTCAGAACACAACTCCGGCCATTGATTTAATAGTCCTTCAATATTCCCGAATGCACCGAGTACCTTAATGTATAGCGTCTGCTACATGGTCACAAATGGACGAATGAGTTTAGAATTTCAACTCCCAGCTGGCATCTGAATTACTTGAGTATCAATCGGTTAGCTGACCGAAATTCCCTAACTGATAAAGTAGACACAATTAACGAGTGCACTTAATTTCTGTCTAGTGACCGCTTCCCCGGTTAGCATTTTCAAGTTGTTGCTCTATGTTGAGCCAAGATAGTAGAAGACTATTTTTGAAGGGGCCTATATCAATCTTAATAAGATTATGAACGTTTATGTATGATGTTTTCCAAAGCGTTTGAGGTACAGAAATTATTGCAAGATGCGTCTTGGTTTGGGATTTCACTTTATTCGTATCGTGCGTTAGCAATATGAACCAGAATGACACGTCTAAGGTCATTGGCAACAAACAACCAATGTTTGGGCCAGTTGCGTACAGGTACGTTATACCATCTTTGCGTACGCATTTATGTTCAATGAAATAAAGCATGGTCATCTGCGTATGATCTCTGAAAACCGTTACACAATGGCATATACCTAGATGGTAAGGATATCTAAACGGTCGTTAGTACAGTCATCTCGATTGGAGTTTACTAAGTTTATGAACCACCTTTTGCTGAAGAGAAAGAGATTTTCACGTCAATGGATGTATGTTTTCGTCATTTATTTAGCATAGAAGCGATTTATGGAACTTTTTGCAACGCATTGTATTCTGAAATCCTCAAATGGAAGAATTTAGCAAACATCACGTTAGTCATATTACATTACTTTGAAACCACGGGAGTATCATGTGGGTAACACACTTTATCAACACAAAGGTAATGCAAACATAACCTATTTCAATGACCTTATCTCTGCGGAGATACACTGCTAGCTATTCCTGGAGAAGCCTCCGTTCATACACCTGCGACATTTCACTCACGTCAGACGAAGGTAAATTTGTCCGATATTAGATTTGAAATGTATAAACGATGATAAAACAATGTTCATCACGGCACTGATATATTGGGTGTAAATCTCGCTTACATGTGCCCTCACCCATTCCTTTAATTGGTGTATCAAAAACGCGCGCAATATGCAGTAAATATCTGGCGGGAGAATAGAATGTAAGTAGCATTTGCTGTCGCCAGGGTTTGTTTTTATTGGAGAGAGTCTGCCACGAGATATTTATTTGGCTGACAATGTACAAAATTATTCTATTGGTATTAAAGCACTCTCCTGGCTAATATTTAGACATGGAACACTTGGAATACCAGTATGCGGTGTGTTTGACAGTACTTTTTGTCTGCTTCCACTCTTCAGCCGTAATGCGGAATTTAACCTGTCCTAATTTTGTCAATAAAATGTCAAGAATATTGTTCATTTTTAGCTCAGTAGTTTCACACACATCAGATGGGATTTTGTGATACTGGTGCGGTCATCACGAAAACAGTAAAATAGTTAAAGGAATGGTTTGGTCATTGTAGCCTAATGAACATATTACTTGAATGGTGATATTCCTTGCTCTAAACTGAATAATATGATTTAAGTACAGAAGTCCAGGGAGTGAAAATATAGAAGAGATTGTAAAAATCGTTTATCAGTAGCGAATTAAGAATAATTTGACAGTGTACGAGGTGGAGGCGGTCAGAGGGAGTGGTTATGTCGGTGCGGGCAGCCGGTGTAAAAGAGATGCGGTCCATAGTCCGGGGCTCCATATAGACGAAAACGGAATAAAGCGTGAAACTAAAATGTTGCGTGAAGAGTCAACTGAATCGAGTGCCCAATTCTTCACCGTTGTAGGCGGACTGTGATTCCGGAGGACTATATCTCCTGCCACACCAGAAATACTGGAAGTTAGTGAACCGAGTTTAGGGATTGCAGCCCCCTCAATTACCCTAAATTTGCTACTGTTTGTACAAGATAAATTTCGATGTAATTTGTTTCATTTTTCTGGTTGAAGTAAAGAAATAAAATTGTTAACATTACATCTGTTTGTCCCATTTTTGCGTTGCCTTACAATACAATAAGGTATATCAACCCGGGCATCAACCTGATATACGGTGCTGCGCTTGAATGGTTTAAGTGTGGATTACTACCGTAAGAATTAAGTTCGGTTACTTTTATTGCATGTTATAATGTAAAATTTGTAATATTGATAGAACTGTTGTCTGTTTTTAATCTGATGTATTTGACGCAGTCGTATTTGTAATTTTTGTAGTCCTTTAGTTATATACAGCGCTTTGGTATTTTTGAAAAAGGCGCTTTAAGAATCGGTATAATAATAATAATACGAGTAATAATAATAATAGTAATCTTTTGAAAATCCAATTGAAGTAAATTGCACAAATTCCACGTTGTTTGTCTTTAATTTTTACTTCGAAGCATTTGGAAAAAAAATATACCAGAAACGTGTCGGGTCGTTTCCTTGTTAAATGCAACCACAAGATTGTTTTAACGATGTTGGCTGTTTTTGGTGCGCGGGCGTCTTTCACCTCAGGAAAGCAACGTTACGGGTGTTAACTTTACATGATTCTATATAAACACAAATAGTCGGGCAATTTCTCGATTTAGTTATACCCTGGGATTTGAAACAAGATAAAATGCTAATGTAATACGATATGGGTTAAGACTTATTTGTAAGATAAACAATTGTATTGATAGAGCCTCAGCGAATTGAACACATTGGTACCGTTTTGGGTAACAATTTTCTCCTTTAGCCGTATGTAGGTTAAAATATTAACCAGATACTATATTAGCTGATGTCAGTCCCAAAATTGGGCCTCGCAATGCCAGCGTGTATGATTTGATTAAAAAAAGTTTGACTATTATTTGTTGTAAATATTAACCAATAATGTGTAACCGAAACTGAAAGCTTCTTCTTTCCACTGTTATAAATTCTCGAATTATTACTGAAAAATGAATCTCGTCGATTAATACTATTCTTTCACTTTATGGGAATATAAAATTGGTCTATTCATCTCTAGCTCCACAATAGAGAGATTTGCCCCCCCCCCCCCGCCGGATCTGACCATAATTGTCGTTAATAATAGCCTTTGAGATGGCACACATATGCATCCACAAAGCTTGTCGATCTTGGAGGTGTCCGGAGAATGTTTGCTGCTACAAGAGACTATTTAAGAGCCTCAGAGTCATTTTCACGGTTAGTATCTAAGATTACTAAAATCGCGTTTTTCAGTATGAAGAACGGGCCGGTGTAGCAGTTCCTCACTCGCCGTGCACCACTCAGGTCTTAGGTTCGAATGCCGGTAAAGGCTATTTTAGCGGATGCCGATCCATTTCCATGCTCCCATTTTCTATGGGCATTCCGGTATTGTCCTGCTTCTAAAGTAGGGCTTCTGATCTGGCAGTTTAGACATTTCTCTGATGTGCTGAGCACCTACACTGAAAAAATGTTGGCCAAATATTGCTCACATTTGGTTCAAATCAACAGTCAAATTGTAATTTTATTGGGCAAACACGAATTCAGTATTGGTAAACAATTACCCAACAAAACTCACATAATGGGTTTCGTTAGTTAATTAATAAAAATTACCTAAAGGTTCCTCAATAGTTTAAGCTAATGATAGATTATATGAACAAGCTTTAGTAAAAGCGCTTGATCAAAATAATTTGCAATGAAATCGCTATGAACACAGCATTTGATGTTATTCATTTTCACATATTTTCATAAATTGTGTTAAAGATGCATGCTAGCCAAGCACGAATATTGCGAATATCCCGCTTATATTAAAAATCTTAAAACTTAAACATTGCATAGTAATATAGACGTAAAAAATACGCGTATTAATTTTGAGGAAGCATGATTTTCGATATGCACCTTTATTATTGGTTTGGTATTTTTGTTTCGTTTTGCTATTTTTATTCTGCATAAAGTATGAAGAGTAATTATCTAATTCCCATTCGTTGTACATAATAGTTGATTGACCTGGCAACGGGTGGTGGACCGTATTAAAAAAAAAATTGGCCGGGCAAGAAAATCAGCAAAATCGACAGGATCAATTTGAGCCTGAAAAACGTGCTCTGGCAAACTTGAAAACGCTTCAAGGACTAGAGCGAATTGATTGGACAACGATTTCGCACGTTTGTCATAACGTAAACTGAATAACTGATTCTTTCCATTTAAGCCTATGTCCAACATGAAATTATGCGCCATTTGATTTATGTAGAACAAGTTTGGGCCCACGGGGCTTTGAACCCAGCCTCGTACGTCCCCTAACACGGATCACAACAGTATAAAATGTTCGCATTTTAACGCTATTGAACCTTCTTTCATTGGTGGGTGAAGAAAAGTATACGAACGCACACCTTGAGCAATAAATTATATATGGTTTCTCTCTTTACGCAGTCGTCAAAGCGATTCTTGAACTACCCTCCTCAAGGATCTTTGGATATAAAAATGTGATCGTGAATCATTGCTATTTTAAGTGGGATATGGTGATTAACACCTAAGTAACCAAGAGGTTGTCACTCAAAATAAGTAATACAAAACAATTTTATTATTTGAGCTGTAAATTAGGGCTAAACATTGTTTTCAAAACACGCGAAAATTGGGCAAAAAGACGGAAAAGCCAATCAGCCTCATACTTTGAAAACCAATTTTATGTTGATTTGTAGACTAGAATACATATATTACATATATTTAACACAAAACTTCCAATTTTCGGCAACCCTGTATTGCTTACGTGTGTTGCTTGCAAATACGGGTCGTTTTCCCTTAGAGTTTGAAGAGTACCCGTTCAGCAATTTCTGCGAAACTAACTATATATTGTTTACGTTCATGCATGCATACACATATACACTGTTGCTCATAAAGTTGGAATATATTTTAATTACTGCAGGCCTTGATGTGTATTATATCTATACACAACTGGAGAAATCCGTTTGGAAAGTATACATTTTATTTGGAATAATAAATTCATTTAATTTAATATTGTCCACGAGACACGTGGTTCCATGATTGATTCCAAAGAATTCTTGAGCAGCCACCTAGATGAAGCAAAATGATTGTGACGATTTCTTGAAGGCGGCGTAATAATAATTGACAACAGCGCTTTGAGCATTGTATACGGGATTAAGCGCTATCCTTGTTTACTGGGATGAGCGCTATGTAAAAAACTGGTTATTATTATTTATTATTGTCATCCACGTACAACGTCGTCTCTTCAATCATGGCAGCCATAACAGATATCCGTAGCGTTGTTTCAAGATTAAAAACCTTCTTAAAAAAAGGAAAGTTGGAAGGTAATCCTACCTTGTTGGCATAATGTAAATAGGAGAATGGAAACTGTTACAGGAATGCAGAGCAACGTTAACAGAATTCTGAAGGTAATGTAGAACGATCCTAATCAAACTAAATTCTTAATTTAAACATTTTTCATGTCTACGCATATATATATATTATTATATTAAAGTATATGAGGAAATTTGTGGGCATCCGCAGTTTTGAATAGTTAAGCATATGAGATTCCAACATTCTGCCAATTGTTGTCATTTGGACAAGAAATTTTGGAGCTTTTCTCCTAACCAAGTGTACAACCAATCAACATCAAAACTTGACATTTAGGATAATTACACAATTTTTTTTCCCTGTATTGAGATTTTATTTTCTTTATATTCGTGCAAACGGGGCTTTTGATTAATATTCATGAATATGAAAATTACATGAATTTCACAGCTCATTAACATGTTTAATGCTAATAACTCCTAAACAGCATAGACAATTGAAAAATTTAAAAAAAAAAAGAACAGTCAGTAAAAGCAAAATAACCTATTGAACAACTCTGCCAAATGGAACAAAAATAGAGATATTGCCATCAGAAGTACACTTTGGTCCAAAAATAAAAACTGAGAAATAAGGTGAATTTTTTTTTTCGGATACTTAACATCACCAGTGTTTTTTCAGCCATTACACTGCTTTCCCTAACCCCTATTTAAAAGAGGTTTTGTTTGCCCAATTGCCTGGTCTGTGTAGAACAAAATGTTGCTATTTTGTCTGTGGTTTTTGCAAAATACATGTAACTAAGTAACTAATGGGTTATTAAGGAAACAAACATTGTTAAAATATGGTAATTAGCATTTTTTTTTATTTTTTCCGTGTTTGAAAATACTAAAAACTGCACCAAATATAAAATTGATGTATTTAAGGAAAACATTTGGGTTAGGATCATTCTACCTTACACCAAAACGGTTTGACAGAAGATACCCTGAAATAAACTAAACATTGATAATTATTGGTAAAGTGCATCAATTTTACCAGAGGACGGAATTACTACAATAAACTGTTGACCACTTTTCGTCAAGGTATAAACTTCACTGGTGGAAGAACGAGTCTCTGGAACAGCTGGTGGAAAGCCTTAGCTTTAAATTTAAACATCAGAATGGCATGGTCCCAGACGGTAACCGTAAAACATAATCTCTGTTTATCATATTGAGTGAAAAAAGTTTTGAAAGTATCACATTTCGCTTGAATTTACTAAAATAAGTAATAGAGGCGTCTAGGTTGAAATTCTCATGTTAGACCTTTAAATTATTTTGTTTCACTTTGTTTGGGGGGGGGGGTGGTAGGGGGCCGGGAAGAAATGGTTTTGGTAGTGTCCGCCCAGTGTACGCCACTGATGAGGGGTCAGCTTAAATCTTAAAATCTTAATACTTCCGAAAAGGAAATTCTTTCAAACAATAGTCCCCGGAAGATTTTCATTTGTTCTCGGGAGTATTCGCTGTCGTATTCGCCCTTTGCATGGAGAACCTCGAACTAACAGCAATATAAATAGGAGCATTTACACAACAGTTCGATAAGGTTCGATTTTTTTCAAACAAAACCAATGACCTCGCAAGAGGTGAATGTATTGCAATGTAATATTCTGAACTGCCAGTTTGAGGCTCTACCTGCAAAAGGCGAATCATTCAAAGGGTAATAGCAATTCACCTCACTTTATGGCGTATCGGCTTTACGACGTACACCGCTGATGTATAGGATGATACAAGTTTTGTGTTGTGTATGCGTATGTGTGTGTGTGAATGTGTGTGTGTGTGTGCGCGCGAGAGAGAGAGAGTGCGAGTATGTGTGCGCGTGAACTCGCGTGTGTGTGTGCGAGTGTGTGTAAAATGATGGGTAGGGTGCGTGAGCACGACGTGTTTATTGTAGATCTAGATCTACGATCACCTGCCATGTAATCGTGGTGCACTTGTTGTTTATTTAAGCGGTGTATGACGTTGTTGTTTTCCAAATCCCAAGTCCTCTCTACGCTGTTATGACACTCTAAGAGGCCCGCAAGAGCCCTTTTAACAGCATCAACAGACGTCTCTATACCTTATGTCGGCACTATTGACACCTCAACCGACCGCTTTGTGACAGTAAAATAAGGACAACCCGTGAGAAAGCTTTGAAATTCCAAAGCTTGTTTTCCCCTATGACTGACTGTTGAACACTACTAGTCTTGATAGGTTGAGGCTTTGAATTCTAGCATTATTTTTTGTGATGATCTTAAAACAACGTGGGCAGCAAATATTTCTCAAAAGGCGACAGAGATTAGTACATTTAAAGAGTGACTCTGGCTCAGGATTTTATATTTTGAAAGTGTAAATGCTTGCCAAAACCTTCAAATTATTTGGCACAAGCAATTTTTTTGAATAATGGTCAACAAAACATGCTTAATACACTGGTTCGAAAGTTCAAGGTGGTGGTCCATATTAAACCAGCTTACAATTCTTAGTTCTGACTTTGTGTGATGATTTTTTCAGGAGGATATTTTGAAACTATGCGAGCCAAAAATCCTCACTGTACCGCCGTCACTTAATGCCCAAGCTCAGGATACAGTTGCAGCAGTCGCGCGGTTGTTGTTTCCAAATTAAGTGATTAGAAAGTCAAGTTAAAATGGTAAGTTGCTTTGTTATTGTACTAGGAACATGGATAAGGTAAAATTGAACGATATGTTTCGCTGCACGCAGGCAGTTATAAAAAAAATCCAGATTAATCGTAGATTAGAGATGGGATAAAAAGTTAATAAATTAAAGCAATCAATAGGGAATAATGAAAATGAACACTGAAAGGAGACAATGTTGAAATTAATTATCACTGAAATGATAGCTGAAAATTTTTTAGATCATTTTAGAGGTTTCGACATTAAAATTCTGGGAACGAGGCTATAGCGATCACGCCACGGATCTTTAAGCACTTGCATTATTCTTTCTTTGTTCTTCTTAACTTAAAAGCAATGCTATCAATGCGCCTTGTAATTATTGAGGTAAAAAATGACTTCCAGTAACATACTAGGATACATTTTTCTTACATTGCTTATGGAAATAATAATTTTAATTCACATCAAAAATAATCCCTTATAGAGCATAGATATTCTAATGCTTTTACCAATAGATGTTGATGATATTATGTTGAAATCTCGCTACACTACACGCAGAAGTCCCTTTCCCCATTTTCACCAAAAAAGAAAGGATATAGAGCAACACATAAGATATTGTCATTCTAATGGACATATTTAAAGGGTCCCAAAAATTGATAAAAATGTCATATTTTAGTTTATATTTAACATTCCTTTATTCCTACCTTTAGCTCACTCTCAATACGGCATCCAATTAGCACTAGCAGTAAGTAATACACTGTTAAAAATGATGTATGTGATGAAAAAAATTCAAATTTAAATTACTTCACTGCAAATTGGGCCAATTAAAAGCATGTCTTTTAAACAAATCGCAGCAGTTTGTATTGATCGAGGGCGCTATCCTGTCTTCGAAAGTCTTAGAAAGTCAGATCCTAATGCTTTTATTACTTCTAATTTTGCAGGACAAACCTATGCTACATTATTCTGCCATGAAAGCGTTTTGTAGCCAAATGAAGTAACTACATGAAATGTTTTAATTTTTATTCTTCTTTAGCTGAAATACTGCCGCAGGAGAAGAATAACATTATGGACGTTTTTACCACTTCAAACTTAAAAATTGCCATGATCCATATAAGCTGTTTATCCGGAACGTCAATCCGTCGTTATTTCCTATCAAGCATATGGGAAAGCATTACCGAAACATACTTAATAATTTCATGAATCTCAGATGCATACAGTTGACAGTTGCGATGCAGTATAGAAATTGACCTATGTAACGTATATAAACGTACGTCAACACTAAGGACAATATTTCCCCGTATTGCCAACCTAGGTTCGAAATCTAGCGGATCTCTTTCAGAAATATTTTTTTTTCGCACCAAACTTGTGAAAAAAAGATGTTCTGATAAAGATGTCATTATTTATTCATCACCATTAATTTTCCCTCTTCCGTTCACCTCCAAATGACTTGCATCCCGACGGGTTATTATTATAGACTGGTGACACTTATCCATACGCATTTTTTCTCGGTTTAGTGTTGTTGTTTGCTGCTTTGTTTAATTATTTGCTCTTTTAATTTGGGTACATAATAAATAATCACATACGTCATGGTTATTTTTAGCGCTTAAAAGTGCACGAAGGTCATGCCAACGGAGGAACAAAGAAGGAACGTCAGGGAGAAATGAAATTTATGATAATACTAATAATTATAATAATTATTATAATAATAATAATTATTATTATTATTATAATTATTATTATTAGTTAGGAGGAATATTGTTTTCGCTCTTAAGTCAACCTTTGTTATACAGTAATAATGGCAGTGCAAATTAATGCAGAATTCGAGATTTTGTAGGGCGGGCTGCCTGTAAGAGGATTTTGATATATGCAGCCCGTCGTATAACTCACAACCTAAATTTATAGGTAGATGTTAGTGTTAGTGATTGAGTGCTTATCAAAAGTGTAATTTTAGACAAACCTTAAAATAGCAAGGAATTTGCGTAAACGCATTTCAAATCAATGTGGTTATACCGTGTGCGTTTTTCCTGTAATATATAGCAACAGCATACTTTCATTAGCCAACTTTCTATGCATCTCTTTGTGCTGCATTACCTCTGTCTATGTAACTTTCTCTCGCTCTCTTTCGTCTTTCTTTTTTCTATGTCGCTACTTAACCCACTTATTGCACATAAAATTTGAGTTATTTTTGAACCATTGTATTTCTTTATCTAAAGTGCTTTTAAGTTGGTAAAAATATGACATTTTAATATTTAAAAAAAAATAAGTTATGATAAAATTCGTCTAGTCGCATTGGAGCATTTTCATATCACAGACGCTTATCCTCAGCACCTTGATTTTTAAGGCAGATATCTTGAAGATACGTGTAGAAATATGAAATCTTGTCAGCAATAATTTGATATAAATACCTTACATAAAAGTAATTCAATATATCAGTATTCAATGTATGAAAAAGATCGTGTAATATTAATAGAATTCGCTGTATGTTCCTACTTGTTGATGAGCATTGAAGCCTTGATCATTCTTAAAAATATTCCTTCACCATTGTTATAAAGCATAATATTTGGTGACTCACGGCTTCGTTCTACATCATCTTATTTTGTAGAGCCAAGAACCCAAGACACTACATTTACAGACAGAGCCTTTCCTGTTAAAGGCTGATCAGAGATTTCCTGAGGAGGGCGCCCTCAATTTCCAAAAAAATCGTGTTTTTTGCATGTACATAATGCTTGTCCATATACTAATCACTGTCTGAAATTGCTAAGCTTAAATCGAATTCCTTCATATAGAAAATCACAACTTTGTTATAAAATTCCGGATCCGGAATTGTTGTTATACACAGTATCCTCTGGGACGTAATACTACACATAAATGTTTACTGCTTCAAAACGAAAAATCCGATTCATCTCAAATTTCGGAATTGTGCATTTTAGGTTACTATCTTTAGTTCTAGTTGACTATTTTTCATTATTACAAACAAAAATAATATTTCGAAATCTCTGAGTCAGACTTTAAGCCCTGCGGGTCTGAAGCCAACTTTCAGAAAAGATGTTGACTCACTTAAAGTCTGACTCAGAGATTTTGAAATGTATATTATTTTGTGTAGCAATTAAAAATAGTCAGCTAGAACTAAAGATACTCACCTAAAATGCTCAATTCCAAAGTTAGAGCTGAATTGTATTTTTCGTTTTCATGCAGTACACATTTATGTACAGTATAACAGTGCATAGGATACCGTGTATAACAAAATTTCCGGATCCGGAATTTTTAAACAAAGTTGCGATTTTCTCTAAGAAGGACTTCGATTTGAGCTTAGCTATTTCACACAGTGATTATTACATGGACAAGCATTATGTATATGCCAAAAACACAATTTGTTTGAAAATTGAGGGTGCCCTCCCCGGGAAATCTCTGAGTCGGCCTTTAAACTGTTTAAAAATGCTGAAACGTTACCTTTTCAATTTGTATATAACCATCTTGTATTATGTTCCTTTGTAGACCCTTATTGTATTTTTGTTTTTGCTTAATGCGCTTTATAATTGTCAGTGATTGCTTGATTAATTGATTGATTCACTTAATCTAATATTCAAGAGCATGTACCAAAGTTAAATAACAAAATAACCAAATCAAAGTGTCACTAAGAGAGCGCAAACGTCCATGGTTCATAGAGAACTGCTTGTCCCAAATGTATTAAATTAAATATCTTTAAGTACTTGACATAATAAACACACAGCAATTTGATTTTAACGAAGTCATCAGCTGCAACAATTTTATATCAGGAAATCTGTGGAGACTTGAGTTTTTCGAGTGGTAAATGTATGTATATAAAATAGCATGTCACACTTTGGAGTTTAGTATTGCAGCGCAGCTGAGGCATTGCTAGAATGGCATATCACCGCCATCAAAGCAACCGTGGTGTCATTCTTTCTTTCTATCCGTTCTTGTCGATGTGCAAGTTCCTTCCTTCATCCGGGATGTTGATAAAATATTCACGACGATGGAGATGTCAATGCTAGTACAAGGGCAATCACCGGATGGTTTCCAATTTCCGTTCAGAACATTTTGTTAACAAGAATTTAAAGCGGCACTGGCACATTTCACAAAAATATGAAATTTCTTCAATTTGCTCTCAAATGATAGTCTAGGCCATTTGAAGAACAGAGATATATTTTACACATAAAAATAAAATACCCCAAAACAGTTCGGGACTTGTATATCTGTTAAGTACATCCAGGTAATTGTAGGCCAACTTTTAAGTTTTCCATACCTTTAATCACAATGTGTATATTACAGACTATTTGACCCGTACTCACTGATAGTCAAACCACAAAGGTTATAGACCGATCAAACAGTGTGCATAGCGTTGGAAACATCATAGGGATGTGGCTCTGTGTTAAACGTCATTTTCGTTGTCTGCTGATTTAAACACTTCGCCGGCGACGTTAAATTATAAAATCGTTTACCCATAAGGGTAAAGCTGAGTTTGGTCTTAATCATTTCGGGTGAGGGCTTTTGTATATAAACGCCATACACCATGCAAATATATCGATTTTGAAAAATCTTGAGGGCGCACTATTTTTCAAATGTGCCAGTGTCTCTTTAAAAATAAAAATGAATAAAAATAAAAATCTTTAATATAATAAAAAAATAAAGATAAATGATAAATTTTTCTTCTTTATTTCCATATCATCAACGTTTATAATGAGTACAATACACAGGAAGTGAGAAAAAATAATACAATTCTAAAGCGGAGGTGACCAAAAGGCCAAAGTTTGTCAGATGCGGGCACCTCCGTTCATAAGTAATATAAATTAATTACAAAAATAAAAACTACAAAAACGTTGACAACTAAAGTTTAGGTTAGCTATATACCCAGTTAATGAATGAAAGAAAAACACTGCCACAAAATTAATGTTAGATTAGTATACGCCATCAGAAAAAATGATGATGCTTAAGCTGCTTTTTAACATCGCATATGTTTTAGAACAATTAATGTCGGTGATAATTCATTCCAGTATTGTGGGCCATTGTTATTATCCCGCTTGACCAAAAAAGGTTTTACAATGTCTAACGTAAAACTCATCTGTGCTTCTGGTTACTGGACTGTCTATAATTAAAGTAATTAAAAAAGAAATTGGAAGTTGGTGTTGAAACAAAATTGAAACATAAACACCCCAAGATCAAGTTTGTAGGGCCCACCTTTGTAGATGAGAAGGGGAATCGGTTAGTTGGGGAATGACTATCTGTGAAGAGGGAAGGGCTTCTAGACAGTTGTGAAGGGGGGTCTAATTGGATAGTTCGAAATGAAAGAAGAAAAGACTTCTTGGACTTGTGGCAGCAGAAAGGGGCCCTGGTATTGTTGCAAAGGGGGCCCTGTGGTCGGTAGTCGATAGGGACCCTAAGGTGGTGACAAAGTTTTTACTATAACAAACAGGTAAGTCTGATATGTGCGCACGGAAACCCAACAACCTAAACCTGGTCCCCCGCCGCAACCACGAAAGCGAGAGAGACGAGAACCGCGGAAATTCCTAGGTATGAAGGGGAAAGGCAGTGTTTTTTAAAGAATAATGATAATCTGAAGGCACGGGAAAAATATTACCAAGCAGTGTTTCATTCTTCTCGTTTGCGTTGAGCTTGGCACCGTTTAACTTGCCATTGAAAAGTTATAATATTCCATAATGTATTTTTTTTGTTTTAATGTGGTTACATGTTATGCGTCTGTTTAGCCTTGTCATTGGTTAGATTTAACGTATCTTTGGCTGCAAACTTTGTGAAATAACCCTTTGGAATACAGAATATATATGTAATTAGCCACCAGGAAGTAAAAGAAGACATCATTCATTATTGCTGAGTTCAAAATGTTCAAATGTTCTCGATTGGGAGGAGTACAATGTGCCTTTGAAGAGAAAAAAACTATCAGGCAACGGCATCATACAATTAGATGTTCCAATTTATAATATTTATTTTGTTTTCTCATTAGTGGAATCATTTTTACTAGATACAGAATAGTTTGAAGCTAGCTAAATCGGACCTGTTGGATAGTAGAAGAAAAGTGTCAATTACGCTAATAGAACAAAAGCTATTGTGGTCGACTATATTTCGGGTCGTTTGTTTTTTTTTCATCAAAACGAAAGTAGTTAGTAGTTTCCATGCACTGTAAACAATATGGAGTAAAAAAGGGGATCGCTCTGTAAAAGAGTAAAACCTTACTCAAAGGAGTAAATTTTTACTCCATTTTTTAAATAACTTAGTTTACAAAGCTGAAACAAGCGCTGTGAAAATCATATGAGGATTAAAAGGAAATAGGTGTTGGTCGGACATGATGGATGTATTATCACTACAATAGTGGCTAAACAAATGAAACAATCAAAGACATATGGAAACACAGGCATGAGAAAGGGAAATAGAAAACCCGTAAATTAACAATAAACACACAAATGAAAAACCTCATGAAGGAAACGATGCCATGCTGTCAAAAAAAAATAAGGCGATCAATTAGCCAATGAGTTGTCACATAAAAAAGTCACCAAAATGTAGAAAATTAATTTAAAAACCGTAGATTCAATATGAAGTCAGTCACCAGCCATGTTGTAGATAATATAGACCCATAATCCAGGACTACAAATACATTAAGCTGTCAATCGGCCCATAGCATTTGTACAGCATTATGGACAGGTGAATGTATTGTCGTCTTCTTGAAATGAGTCCCACCAACATGGCTGGGTATTGAGTTGCGATCTTTAAACTGAATCACAATAAAGCTTAGCACACCCGTGGAAAAAATATACAGGGAAACAGAGAACATTAGCCCCAGACCATAGTCATCATAGAATATGCTCACCAGCATAGATAGAGACATTTGGAATACGAAAAATTTACAATGTAATGTTTACTGGCTTATCACGTGCAGAAAAGCCATCGGTTTGTTTTAAGATACTACTACTAAAGAAGGAGATTACCCTCTATGTTGAATCTCAGTTAAGTGAAGTAAACCTAAGATTGGATCCGATTACTCGAATTTGATTGTGATTTTACTTCTTATCTACTCCTAATTGACAGGTGACCTGCAGGACACGCCAACGTTCCAAATTAATAAACGCCTTATATGCATCTCTGACATTTTATCAAACGTATTGAAAGTAAACAAATATTAAGAGTTCATATTTATAGCCTATGCCACTTTTGACCGTAGAATAGAACCCGACCTTAGTAGAAATTGTTCTACATCAGGTACATTAAAAAACTAAAGGTCACATTTTGCAAAGACATCTCAAGCTCTGCGTAAAGGACCAGTGGTGGGATACCTCGCTAGTCGTCTAGACGCATATTCGATTATTACCAATCAAACCACATCTGGAATTGGCCGATTTGTAAGTGGACATTATACAAATATAAACATAGACAAGCAAACATGATTGGCCAATCGTATCATGCCTGAAGCTTGTTTTCCAGAAAAGTGTGAGGTGAAAAGAGTTCCCCACAGGCAGAGGTCTTAAATTTTCTGCAAGACAAACGCAGATCAGATTTTTTTTATGTTTATTGACTGCGCCAAATATTTCTCGATTCACGGTCAAAAACCATTTCCTCAGACACTCAACAAAAATATCTTGCGTCGTATAGTTCATTTGGTGTAACAGTAACCTCAAGTATGTAGGCAAGGCGCTTGTGAGGTGTCCGGACCTTTGCATCTACAAAAATATGGGTTCAAGCAAGTCAGCTATGAGATGGCCAGTAACTAGAATCTTTCGATTTATAAATATACATTTCAAACTTAATCAGCGCCATACTTTGCTGTAATTTTATCGGCCGCGAATTAAATTAGAATGTTCTTTCTTGATGTGTCTATGACACGCCCGGCAGGCTCTTAGAGGGATTGTTTTTCATGTTTTTGTTAGATTATTACTTGCTGTTATCCGTATGAAACAAACATTTTTATTTCCCTCTGAGAGTGTCATTGGTGAAGACATTTATTCGCCTAGAAACTTTGTGTGTTAAGAACTTATTCTCTTCATTTGCTTCAAGAATAGAACTTAACTTAATTACAGAACAAAGTGAACAAATTTAAAGGGTTTAAATGATATCAGAACACAAATCCGGCCATACATTATTTAATGTACTCAATATTCCCGAAGCACAGAGAGTAACCTAATGTATAGCGTTCGCTACATGGTCACAATGGACGAATGAGTTTAGAATTTCAACTCCCAGCTGGCATCTGAATTACTTGAGTATCAATCTGTTAGCTGACCGAATTCCCTAACTGGAAAAAGTAGACACAATTAACGATTCACTTAATTCTGTCTAGCCGGTTCCCCGGTTAGCATTTCAAGTTGGTTGCTCTCAGTTGAGCCAAGATAGTAGACGACTATTTTTGTAGGGCCTAGTATCAATTTAATAAGATTAGGAAAACGTTTATGTATGATGTTTTCCAAAGCGTTTGAGGTACAGAAATTATTGCAAGATGCGTCTTTTGGGGATTTCACTTTATTCGTTTATCGTGGTTAGGAATGAATATTAACCAGAATGACCGTCTAAGGTCATTGGCAACAAACACAACCCATGCTTGGGCCAGTTGTGCTTAGGTACGTTGTGGATTTAGTATCTTACCATCTATAGGCGTGCGCCTTTATGTTCAATGAAATAAAGCATGGTCATCTGTGCATGATCTCTCTGACAGCCGTTACACAATGCAAATACCTAGATGGTAAGGATATTAAACGTCTTTAGTACATCATCGCGATTGGAGTTTACTAAGTTTAGGAACCACCTTTTGCTGAAGAGTAAGACAATTCAGTATTTCTTCACGTCAATGGATGTATGTATTCGTCACTTATTTAGCATAGAAGCAATTATGGAACGTTTTTTTTTACACAAACTATCTTCTGAAATCCTTAAATGGAAGAATTTGTCAAAGATACTTTAGTATCTAACATACTTTGAAACACGGGAGTATTAAACCCGAGCAGCACACAATTCTAACACATCTCAAGTACAAAAGGTTTGAGTGATTAAAATATGTAGACAGACTGACAGGAACCCCTGAACGTGATTCTTAAGTGCCGCAAGTGTGCCTTAAGGGAGACGGGGACCAAGACAAAGTTGTACGGGGTCAATTTGTAAATTGATCCAATAAATCATGTTGAAAAGCACACCATGCTAGTGTTAACCATAATGATTCAGAAAAAGGTTATAGTTTGTTATAATGTACAGCCTAAAGTTTCAGAGTTATATGCTAAAACAGCAAAATCAATAAAAAGGGTCAATTTCAGTTGTACAGGGGTCACATTTTAAAATTGCTCCGATTTGGATAAAAAATGTGCAATTATTGGTGACGCTCATAGGATAAAATTAAGAAATAGTTTTGAGTGTCTCAAATTGCTTGCTTAGAAGTAGGGGGGTAACAAGGACAAGCCCATTGAATAATGGACGTGACCTTCTGTGCCCCCTACGTCGGAAACTAAGCATTTAAGACAGTCAAAAACTATCTTATTTTAATCCTATTGAACTCACCAATAATTTGCACCATTTTTTATCCAAAATCGTCGCACTTTAAAATTGACCCTGTACAACTGAAATTGACCCATATTAGTATTTTTGATGTTTTTTAGACTTAACTCTGAAACTTTAGGTTGCACATACTACAAAACTATACCTTTTCTGAATGCTTATGGTTAGACACATAAAGGTGGCTTTTCAACATGATTGATCAATTTATAAATTTGAACCCTGTAACAAAACTTTGTTTGGCACCCTCTCCTAAGGCACCATGCGGGGACTTAAGAATCCACGTTTAAGGGAATAGGTTCGGTCAATCTGGCAACATATTTAATCACTCCAACTTTTGTACTTGAGATGTGTTAAGGAATGGGTGCTGCTCCAGGGCTAGATCATGTGGTCTAACACAACGTTATGAAACACAGAGGTAAAGCAACAACCTATTTCAATGACCTATCTCTGCGGAGATACATGCTAGCTATTCATGAGAAGCATCCGTTCATACACCTGCGACATTTCACTCACGTCAGACGAAGGTACTTGTCGATATTAGATTTGAATGTATAAACGTGCTAAAACAATGTTCATCACGGCACTGATATAGTGGGTGTAAATCTCGCTTACATGTGCCCTCACCCATTGTTTATGGGTATCACAACACGCGCGAATATGCAGTAAATATTGAAGGGAAAATAGTATGTAAGTAGCATTTGCTGTCGCCAGGGTTTGTTCATTGGAGAGAGTTGCCACGAGAATTTATTTGCGGACAATGTACAAATTATTCTATTGGTATTAAAGCACTCTCCTGGCTAATATTTAGACATGGAAACACTTGGAATCCAGTATACGGTGTGTTTGACAGTACTTTTCGTCTGCTTCTACGCTTCAGCCGTAATGCGAAAATTTAACCTGTCTAATTTTGTCAATAAATTTCAAGAATTTGTTCATTTTTAGCTCCGTAGTTTCACAAACATCAAATAGGATTTTGTGATACTGGTGCGGTCATCACGAAAACAGTAAAAGGAATGGTTTGCTCATTTTAGCCTAATGAACGCATTACTTGAATGGTGATTTAAGTCCAGGGAGTGAAAATATAGAAGAGATTGTAAAAAATCGTTTATCGGTAGCGAATTAAGAATAATTTGACAGCGTGCGAGGTGGGGGCGGGGGAGAGGGAGTGGTTTTGTCGGTGCGGGCAGCCGGTGTAAAAGGAGATGCGGTCCATAGTCCGGGCTCCATAGACGACAACGGGGTAAAGCGTGAAACTAATGTAGCGTTTAGAGTCAATTGAATCGAGTGCCCAATTCTTCACCGTTGTAGGCGGACTGTGATTCCGGAGGACTATATCTCCTGCCACAGCAGAAATATTGGAAGTTAGTGAACTGAGTTTACCCTTAATTTGCTACTGTTTGTACAAGGTAATAGTTTAATTTCGATGTAATTTGTTTCATTTTCGGGATGAAGTACAGAAATAAAATTGTATACATTACATCGATGCTATGTTTGCTTTTTTTTCGTTGCGTTACAATGCACTAAGGTATATCAACCCGGGAATCTGCCCGGGAATCAACCTGATATACGGTTACGGTGCTGCGCTTGAATGGTTTAAGTGTGGATTACTTCTAAAGAAATCCGTAAGAATTATGTTAGGTTGCTTTAATTTCATGTTATAATGTAAAATTTGTAATATTGATAGAACTGTTGTCTGTTTTTAATTTGATGTATTTGACGCAGTTGAATTTTGTAATTTTTGTAGTTCTTTAGTTATGTACAGCGCTTTGATATTTTTGAAAACCCGCTTTAAAAATCTGTATAATAATAATAATACGAGTAATAACAATAATAGTAATCTTTTGAAAATCCAATGGAAGTAGATTGCACAAATTCCTCGTTGTTTGTCTTTAATTTTTACTTCGAAGCTTTTGAAAAAAAAAAATACCAGAAACGTGTCCGGTCGTTTCCTTGTTTAATGAAACCACAAGATTGTTTTAACGATGGTGGCTGTTTTTGGTGCGCGGGCGTCTTTCACCTCAGGAAAGCAACGTTAAGGGTGTTAACTTTAAATGATTCTATATAAACACAAATAGTCGGACAATTTCTCGATTTAGTTATACCCTGGGATTTGAAACAAGATAAAATGCTTATGTAATACGATATGGTTTAAAACTTATTTGTAAGATAAACGATTGTATTGATAGAGCCTCAGCGAATTGAACATAATGGTACCGTTTTGGGAAACAATTTTCTCCTTTAGCCGTATGTAGGTTAAAATATTAACAACATACTGTATTAGCTGATGTCAGTCTCAATATTGGGCATCACAATGCCACCGTGTATGATTTGATAAAACAAGTCTGACTATTTGTTGTAAATATTAACCAGTAATGTGTAACCGAAACTGAAAGCTTCTTCTTTTCACTGTCTTAAATTCTCGAATTATTACTAAAAATGAATCTCATCGATTAATACTATTCTTTCACATTATGGGAATAAATATAAAATTGGTTTATTCATTTCTAGCTCCACAATAGAGTTTCAACTGAAGACCTCCCCCCCCCCCGCCGGATCTGGCCATAATTGTCGTTAATTACCTATACCTAAAAGAAATAATGGCACATTTGAGATGGCACACACATGCATCCACAACGCTTGTCGATCTTGGATGTATCCGGAGAATGTTAGATGTTACATAAGACTATTACAGAGCCTCAGTGGTTAGTTCACGGTTAGTATCTAAGATTACTAAAATCACGTTTTTTAATACTGAAGAGAACGGGCCGGTGTAGCAGTTCATCAATCGCCGTACACCACTCAGGTCGCGGGTTCAATCCCGGTATAGGCTATTTTTTGATCTGACATTTCTCTGATGTGCTGAGCACCTACACCGCAAAAATGTTGGCCAAATATTACTCACATTTGGTTCAAATATCAACAGTCAAAATTTATTGGGAAAACAGGAACTCAGTATTGGTAAACAATTACCCAACAAAACTCATGCATAATGTGTTTCGTTAGGTAATTAATCAATGTAAGCTAAAGGTTCCTCAATAGTTTAAGCTAATGATAGATTATTCGAACCAGTTTTAGTAAAAACACTTGATCAACATAATTTGCAATGAAATCGAGGCTGGCGCCCGCGGGTAGATGTGTCGCGCTTTAAAAAATATTCTGACTCAGAATATGGTTGGGATAGGATAAGAAAAAGGCAATATAGCTATGAACACAGCATTTTCACATATTTTCATAATTGTGTTAAAAGATGTCCAATAACATTCCAGCCAAGCACAAATATTGTGAATTAATATCCCGCTTTTATTAAAACTAAAAAAAAAATACATAATAATGATAGACGTAAAAATACACGTATTTATTCGGAGGAAGCATGATTTTCGATACGCACCTTTATTATTGGTTTGGTATTTTTGTTTTGTTTTGCTATTTTTATTCTACATAAAGTATGAAGAGTAAATCATCTAATTCCCATTCGTTGTACATTATATATAGTGGATTGACCTGGCAAAGGGATGTGGACCGTATTAAAAAATAAACAGCAAAATCGACAGGATCAATTTGAGCCTGAAAAACGTGCTCTGACAAAACTTGAAAACGCCTCAAGGACTAGAGCGAATTGATTGGACAACGATTTCTGCACGTTTGTCATAACGTAAACGGAATAACTGATTCTTTCCATTTAAGCCTATGTCCAACATGAATTTATGCGCCATTTGATTTATGTAGAACAAGTTTGGGCCCATGGGGCTTTGAACCCAGCCTCGTACGTCCCCTAACACGGATGACAACATGCATAAAATGTTCGCATTTTAACGCCATTGAACCTTCTTTCATTGGTGGGTGAAGAAAATTATACGAACGCACACCTTGAGCAATAATTATGGTTTCTCTCTTTATGCAGTCGTCAAAGCGATTCTTGAACTACCCTCCTCTAGGATCTTTGGATATAAAAAAGTGATCGTGAATCATTTCTATTAAGTGGGACATGGTGATTAACACCTAACTAACCAAGAGGTTGTCACTCAAAATCAGTAATAAAAATCATTTTTATTTTGAGCTGTAAATTAGGGCTAAAAATTGTTTTCAAAACATAACGCGAAAAATTGGGCAAAACGACGGAAAAAGCCAATTGGCGTGGGCTTCACATCAGTACACTATAAAACGCATTCTATGTTGATTTCTACACTAGAAGACATTGTTTACTATAATTTTAGACATAAAAACTTCCAATTTTCGGCAACCCTGTATTGCTTACGGGTGTTGCTTGCAAATACGGGTCGTTTTCCCATAGATTTGAAGAGTACCGGTGTAGAAGTAACCATTGTCCGGCGTACTCATAGTCCAGGAACAATGGTGAACAATAGGGCAATCGATTCAGTTGACTCTTTACGCAACATTAGTTTCACGCTTATTCCGTTATCGTCTATGGAGCCCGGACTGTGGCTCCCACCGGACTATATCTGCTTTCACACCGGTTCAGCAAATTCTGCGAAGAAATTGTTTTCAGCACATGAATGGTTATTTTTAATGTTACTAACTATTGTTTACTTACATGTATGTATACACATATACACTGTTGCTCATAAAGTTGGAATATATTTTTTTACACACCCAATCTTAAAATGCATTTCAATTCGAACGCCTCAGTAATCATATTAGAGTAGGTGAATGATTACATAATGAGTCTCCACTACCCAGGTAAAGTGAATCCATGCATAATTTTGAATTATCACCTAACAATGTATTTTGATGGGAGCTATAAAGGCCAAACGTCTGTTGTTTGTTCCTTTTCCCTGCTCAAAGCCTTTGTGCAACGAGCTCACGTTTTCAGAGTTGGGTGTTGCCGTTACAACAAAAACTGACACAGAGGTTTCCTATGCTATGCCTCGTCCAACGGCATTGTCAATACGCCGAAGAGTGCTTGCACTCCGTCGGCCAAGGGCTGATTTCCTCGGGATATCGCAGACTACGGTCTGTAAAATCCTCAGATATCATCGAGAGGTGGTAATTTGTGGCCACGAAAATCTCCAGGACGACCACGATTGACTACTAGACGAGATGATCACCGACTGGTTAATCTGTGCCAACGAGCCGTATTAGTCGTTTGTGGAGAAGACACTATGGAATCAACGTTTCCCGCCAAATTGTAAATCGGAGGTTGATACAACATGCTTGCCG
The DNA here is from genome assembly GCA_023653785.1 of Ophioderma brevispina. Classification (NCBI taxonomy): domain Eukaryota; kingdom Metazoa; phylum Echinodermata; class Ophiuroidea; order Amphilepidida; family Ophiodermatidae; genus Ophioderma; species Ophioderma brevispina. The sequence goes on from JAMKCH010075320.1 coordinate 28,103, forward strand.
AGCAAGAAGAAGGCCAAATGTCCACGACTAACCACTCGACTTCGCTGGGCTAGGGAGCACAGAAGTTTACAGCTCGGACACTGGCGATATGTTGTCTTTATGGACGAGAGCCGCTACATCCTTGGCCGTCAAGATGGAAGACAAAATGTTCGTCGATTACGTGGTTAGAACTTCCGAGATGACTCTATTCAGGAATCGACTCAAGGTGGTGGAAACATGAATGCCGCCGTGTACCTGGACATTCTGGAAACCACTGCCTGCCACATGAGAGAAGGTTATGCAACATGTGCAAACAGTTTTCGGCTGTAAGACGACAATGCCACGCCGCACAAGGCCGCTGTAGTGAGACAATTTCTTGAGGCAGATGGGTGGAGCAGATACCATTGCTCGCTTTCTCCCCTTATGTGAACCATATCGAGCATGCATGGGATGCCTTAGGCCGAGCCATCGATGATAAGGAAATAGTCCTCAAAATCTACAGGAGTTAGCTCAGGCTCTGACCGATGAATGGGACGCTCTGCCATTGACATCATGAACAACCTTGTGGACAGTGTTCCGCGACGTCTTGACGCACTGATTCAGCCAGGGGTGGCCATACATAATCAGTGACTGATTAACATTTAAAAAAAGTACTATTGAGCATTCGATGCATGAAATCACCCATCTGTAAATCTGATTGATGTGAAAAAAATTGTAACAAAATCTTACATCTGCTATTCAAATACCCCCTTTTCTTTTCAGGCTAAGGACACGGTTCGTACAGGGTTAATTGTGGACTAAGTTCATGTACACCCTAGATATCATAAATAAATGACACTGTAATGATTATTCCATAAAAAGTGGTAACAAATATTTTATTTCAACTTCATGAGCAACTGTACAGTGTATTAGCAAAGGAAAATGGTTACAATTTTATTAATAATAAAAAAAAGTCTCAGCCGACTTCCGCTAGTGCCCAGGACCTCCACTAATTAACAGAAGGGCCGATTGTAAATCTGCCAGCGAGAAAACAAATATTGGTGCTCATAGGGCCCCCCCCCCCCCGTTACTTAAAGGCACTCTCAGTGACTTGGAAAAAAAATCAGGAAATCGAAAAAAGAACACCGTTAAAAATCAGATTTTTGCATGTTTGGATATTCCATCCATTACTCTTTGTACGGATTTACTGCAACACGAAATTGAATGGATATTCGTATCTTTGAACACTGCTGTTTTCTTCCTTTTCTGTCAATATTTCAGTTGCAGATTATTCAGCAGACATATCTTTCACTTTTAAAGGAATTTATTGATATCAATCTATTTGCACTGTTACGACGTCTCGTAGACGCCAAAGGTCAGAAATACCCTTTAAACACACACTCATAAGCCTTGTGCACAAATGATCTGAATTTTATATAATAACACCGATTTTAATATGATTTTAATCAGATTGGTTCAAGAATTTGGTATATATGTCCAAAACACATCTCTTGCAAAATCTCTATCTAGTAAATAATACCTGCACGATCTCAAAATAACACTAAGGGAAGTCCATTTTCTTTTCCATAATAAACAAAGTACTTTTCCCGTGAGAAATCTTTTCTCGAGTAAAATTGAGAAATAAAGTTATATTATCCTCCATTTTGTGATTAAAAAATATATCATCACATATATAATGAAATATCCTTATATAAGACGTATAAGATGGTTTTCAAGGTAATTGGAGTATTCCTTGTGAAAAATCCAAGTTTATTCCGACCAATGTACATGACTGTACAGTAATCACGCCGTCTTTATTTCCTGTTCTATACAGTATTTACCACGCCGCAAGCAATACCGAAACAGAAGCCAGCGAAAATATAACACGTGATACAGAACGATAGCGTAATAAACATGGCGGCTGTGGAGAGCAGAGCATGATTTCTCAGTGGATTTGCATTCTATGAAGGTTAATGAAGGTCATCACGAAAGGTTTAATCTTAACCCTCGTCTACCTGAGCCATTTTTGTAACAAAACTCCCGAAAGGGGGGTGGTTACCACCACTCCCTGTGATTTTCGTTACTGAACACCCGATTCCTGTAAATTTGGTACCAAAGGATAGCTCAGAGTTTCTTCTTTCCATTGGTACCAAAATAAGTACCAACATCCCCATTATGACGTCACCATGACGTCATATGTTGAGGAAAGTACGAAAATACTAATAATATGGTGGAAAATTGATATTTCGCAATTGTAGCGACTCAAACACCTTATTATAGCTCTAAAATGCTGTCATTATATACAACTAGTCATTTTCCATCAAGTTGAGTCAAAAACCGCATGAGAATCTGATTTTCCTAACCGTTTTGGCGAAAAATTGAATTTTTCACTGTGTGTGTATATGGAAATTGGCAGTTTTGCTGACACGCATACTTTATGACGTCATTGTGACGTAATGCTAGGCATATTGGTGCTCATTTGGTATCAATGAAAAGAGGAGGCCCATAGCTATCTAATGGTACCAAAATCAAGTGTTTGTGATGTTCCTGTGTTGTGTTAGGCATGTTGGTACTTCGTCTTCCGTCTTGGTCTTCCCCTATCCATCACTTTGGGATCACCCTGTATCTTACCTATACCCCAGTGGATGTAAAGGGGGGTTTTAGCAAGCCGGGGAAAAAACCTGAAGGGGGGTGGTAACCACCCCACCCCCCTTTCGGTAGACGAGGTCTAAATATTGCACCGATTTCTTTAAAATGGGCTCAAATTTGTCATCTTTCCTCAGAGACTGCAACAAAAACATTTTGCACCGCCTGACATAATTATATTTAAAATTCGGAGATCAATAGATGTCAATGGGGCTGAGATTGTTTGTCATTTATCACGATAAACAAATAAAAATGAGAGTGTCAACAACTTTTGTTGCTCTCCCTGTGAAAAGATTACCAATTTGATACCATTTTAAAGAAATCGGTGCAATATTAAAGATTTAACCTTTGGTGATGACCTTTGACATTTAAAGAATTTGGTCTTATACCTCTGAAACCATACCGAGGTGCGAGCGCGTGCGTGATATAGGGATCGAGGTATTTACGAAGGAAGACAGACGACACATAGATAAAGAGAGACTCACACAGAGACAAAATCAGTGATTAAGATGCAAAAAAAAAATGTTTGAGTGATTCCATGTAATGGTAGGTTTGTTCTTGTCAACTTTGTCTCTAAAATGATAACTGAAAAAATTCCATAATCAAAATAATCATGATAATGTGATGCCTTTTCATTGTCATTCATGCAGAACATTTCAAGTTTAGCCAGATGAAAGACAGTGCATTTACGACTTGTTCAATATGAACATTTTAACATGTTTACTTTGATTTTTATTCAAAAGTATTAACGTCTTTACTGTTTTTTTTTTAAATAAATAAAAAATAAAAAGACGATTCGTTATAGCAATGATCTTTTAAATATGAAAAATGACACCGCTTGATTTTGATGCCAGAACTAATTAGCCGAATACTTACACTGATTTAGCTTCACTACCTACTTCTGTAATGACGTCTCATGGATGTCAAGGGTCAAAAATACCTTTTCAAACACAAATAAATGAGCCTTGTGCACAAATGATCTTAATTTTATATAATAACACAGATTTAATGATTTTAATCAGTTTGGTTCAAGAATTTGGTATGTCCAAAACAACATTACATAACAACTTTACATGATTTATAAACTAAGGTACTTACTATTTCAAGTCCTCTAGTGTGCAGAGTTACAAGAAGCGTTGCAGTTCAACGATTATATGTCCTCACAGCGAAGACTCCAAAATTACAGCATGCAAAGTCACACTTAAAAATCCACGGGTAACAAGATCCATGGGTATCTTCTCTGTCTTGAAGATAAATTTTGTCAAGCAGTTCAAGACGACGACACTAATATTCTGAAATGCAATCCAGGTATTCTACTACCATCAGTCCGCCGCTAATATCCCCATTTAGGACCACAAACTGGAATCACTTTTTGATTAAAAAACTGAAGCTCTTCTGGTTTAACCCTCGTCTTACCAAGCCTTTTTTTGTAACACGGTTTACCAATGGGAGGGGGGGTGGTTACCACCCCCCTCAAGAATTCGTTATAAAGCACCCGATGCTTATGATTTTGATACCAATGGATAGCTATGGTCCTCCTCTTTCCAATGATACCAAAATAAGTACCAACATACCTAGTATGGCGTCACAATGACGTCATCAAGTCCGCGAGTCGGCAAAATTGGCATTTTCCACAGAAAATAGGCGAAAATCCAATTTTGCGCTAAAAAACGTAGGAATATCGGATTTTCATGCGGTTTTCAGCTCTAAAAGATAGCAATTGGCTAGTTTTACATAAATATAGAGTTTTAGAGTCATACTGTGCATAATATTTTCAAAAATCCATCATAAAATATCCTTGGGTGGCAACCACCCCCCCCCTTACCCTTCGGCTTTGACGGCATACCCTAACCCCGGTGAAGGTACTACCTTCACATTTTTTTCGCTAAAATGACCGGAAAGGATGAGAGAACGATTACCTATTTTTTTTTTTTTTTTTTTTTTTTTTTTTTTTTTTTTTTTTTTTTTTTTTTTTTTTTTTTTTTTTTTTCCCCCCCCCCCCCCCCCCCCCCCCCCTTGGTAAGACGAGGGTTAAAAGACGACAGCAGACAGTTCAGCTATCAAGCTCCGGTGACATCAAATGTATTATTTGGCACTATGTAAAGCACAAATCTACCATTGTTGTAGATTAAAACTAGCTATAACTATACTGTATAGCTATTGGTTACTACTGCTGCCCTGAGTCTTTCCAGTGAGAAGTATTTAACTACCCATAGCTAGATTCCCCTTTTCTAATAATAATCATTACAGCATCATTATCCATAAACAAAACCTTGCACTGTCAAATCAGGTTTCATTTTTTTTTTTTTTTTTTTTACTATTTCAAGTCCTCTAGTGTGCAGAGTTACAAGAAGCGTTGCAGTTCAACGATTATATGTCCTCACAGCGAAGACTCCAAAATTACAGCATGCAAAGTCACACTTAAAAATCCACGGGTAACAAAATCCATGGGTATCTTCTCTGTCTTGAAGATAAATTTTGTCAAGCAGTTCAAGACGACGACACTAATATTCTGAAATACAATCCAGGTATTCTACTACCATCAGTCTGCCGCTAATATCCCCATTTAGGACCACAAACTGGAATCACTTTTTGATTAAAAAACTGAAGCTCTTCTGGTTTAAAAGACGACAGCAGACAGTTCAGCTATCAAGCTCCGGTGACATCAAATGTATTATAAACCCTGACACTATGTAAAGCACAAATCTACCATTATTGTAGATTAAAACTAGCTATAACTATACTGTATAGCTATTGGTTACTACTGCTGGCCCTGAGTCTTTCCAGTGAGAAGTATTTAACTACCCATAGCTAGATTCCCCTTTTCTAATAATAATCATTACAGCATCATTATCCATAAACAAAACCTTGCACTGTCAAATCAGATTTCACATAAATGACATTATCTACATTGCATCACCTCGCATTTATAACATCATGGGGAATTACCTAATTCTGGCATAAAGCATAAACAAGTTGACTCAGTTTCTAAATTGACATCTTGGGGAATTCCCATTTCTCCTCTTGTGCAATCTAGTTGTAAACAACAGGTGTGATCTCAATATAGCACTAGGGGAATTCGATATTCTCTTTTCAACATAAACAAAGTTCTTTTCCCGTGAGAAATCTTTTATCAAATAAAACTGAGAAATAAAATATTTAAAATCACAAAATGGAGGCTAATATAACACTTCTTAAATGTCGGTTTTTATGTGATGCAAAATGGGGTATCGATAGCAATTTGAAGTATGAACGTCTTTTGATTTCAGATTTTGGTTAACAAGTGAGTGTTTTGTAGTTGAATTGATTTAGAGGCGGCGGTTTTATTGTAACTTTGAGAGTATATAATGATGAGAGTATTGATACAGTTATTGTGAGGGATTTGTGAGAGATATTGTAGAAATTTGACTTCTTGCATGCGAATTAAAGCTTTGATTAACATTTTAATTCTTTGGTGCAGCCTACTTGCTTGTAAAAGTCATTTTAAAAGTATGTTCTTAATGGTTGCTGAGTGCAATTAAGCAATCATAACGAACTTATGTATAGAATAAGTGGTCGTTTAATTAATGTTCGTAGAAAAGCGTGGGATTTGCTAACTTTGTTTTTGACATGTAAGCATAGAGATTGCTTTTTACATACAACATAATCCATAAGATATATATAATATATATGATATTTTTTCTGATATTAACAATTAAAATTTGATAGCGGGAAGTGCAGCGGGTGGTGGGGGTTAATGCTGACGATCCACCTTTCGGTGAATACTAATTCTTATATTCTATGTGGGTTCAATATATAGTGAAGTAAATAAATTAAATCATACATACATACTTACAAATGGTACGTTATGTGGTTTTCACTAAAAATTTGAACACACATATGGTCCAGGAGCATGTGCCAAATATGCTCCTTGAGCAGTGGAGAAATATTCTAAGTAAAATACTGCTCCAGGACCATATTTGCCATATGGTCCTGGAGCATGTGCATTAAAATTTGACTTATAATATTTTCCCAAATTACTTATGCTCCAGGACCAGGAGGTTTAAGAATACTCCTGTTCAGATTATCGTCGCCATTTATGCAGTAATTATCTGAGAATATTGAATTTGTCCTACTGGATATTTATTACTGGATCATTTACTGAGATATTGGAATATAGAACAAACTGATAATGCTTGAACAGATGAATTGGTATTTGGCCTGGTTACTCAAACACCTCGATAGATTTCCATGATTGCTTTGAATTTCGTTCGTCTTGTGTTTAGTATATGATCTAATCCGACGGTGTATATTGTTATTTAGTTTATAGTATTCAGTGTATAACAATCATGAATAGTAATCTCATGTTCTCCAAAAGGCGGTGCTATGCTTTGCCCCGTTTATAACTCTCGCCCGTCTCTTTGGCGGCAAATATAGAATCACCGACAACTATAGAGACTGCCTCAGGAGGAAATATAGTTTTCTTTATTTTGAAAAACCTCCGAGGTAATAAAATAGAAATAAAAGAAGCGAAGCTTGCTTTAATGTCAAAATAATGAGTCTCATCGGCAATAAAGCGCGGTTAGAATGATAAGCTAATAAATGTTTTTTTTTCCTGCCTTGAATACATCATCTTGCTATAAACATACACGACTTTCTCTGTCACTCTTAAAGGTCCACCATCCAGCACGTCGATTTAGTTTCTGACAAAGACTTTAAAGGCTGACTCTGAGATTTCCGCAGAATTTTCTAATAGTCCAGGAACTTTAGGTGTAACCAAAAAGCGGAAATAAATAGGTACAAGCTGAATTTTACAAGATATTTACCTAATGAAGAGCAACATATCAAAAGTCCCCAAGAATCCCCCTTGTGCTATTTGAGAAAAAAGGGGGTAAAGTTTATACAGGGAAAAAATATTCAATTGAGCTAAATCATGGGCTATCGTATTCTTCTAGTCAAACTGAATGAGAAAACGTATAGTTTGTCTAACTTTTGAACTTTAGTTTTAGGCATGCAGGCACAAAATATTTTCAAGGTCATCGTGGGGTAAAACTTTTAAAACAGGACGATTTTTATTCAACTAATTAGAAAGTACTCGTACATGTTGTATGGTCATATTATGGCAAACAATGCTCATTACACTATCGACATCTTCGAAATATTGACCTTATTGTGACCTCCCATAGACCCAGTAGAAACCTGCCATAATGAACCCTATAACTATGCAAGTAAATTAATTAAATTTATCTATTTAAATATATCTTTTCAGTTTATACACAATTAGACCAACAATTTGATACATTTTTGGAAAGAATCGGAGCACTCCGAGCATTTATGTATGATCTTGAACATATAATCCATAATCCATAAATCGCAGATACGGCAAACTATACTTTTTTTAATCCGTATGGCATGACACAAACGTTGGTATACATTTTAACGCAATTGGAACATTTTAGAATTTGACCCCTGTATAAACTTTACCCCCTTATTTCTCAAATAGCACACAGGGGATTCTTGGGGACTTTTTATATGTTGCTTCTTACAGCATCAGGAAACTATCCTGAAAAAATCAGCTTGTACCTATTTATTCCGGTTATTTTTCTATTTACTTGGACTAAACGACTTGTGTGTTTGCATAATACACAATGCGTGTTCATATACTTTCCCTGTGTGAAAATAAAGCTCAAATCGATGTCTTTCATATTAAAAATCAGAAATTTGTAATAAAATTACATAATCGAAAATGTTGTTATAGACAATATCTATGGTTCTTTTATACTAGACATATGAATGTTTATTACATCAAAACGAAAAATCTGATTCATCTCTGGAATTGAGCATTAAGGTGACTATTTGTAGTTCTAGTTAACTATTTTTAAAAACATTTCGAAATCTCTGAATCAGCCTTAAAGCCAACCTTTCACTGAAGTTGCATTTGTGCTTGAGATTTTATAATACAAGCGGCATCCTACACCTTGAACCCTTTAGTGGAGATTCACCAAAAATACAGATTGTCCATGTTTCGGATCTTTGAGGCGGAAGTGACCTATGAACTGCATATTAACAGGCAAGACCTTGTAAGTACGTCCTAGGTATTAGTCTTTCAACCTAAAATAGTGTTACTCTCGATGATTGTGGAAGACCCATCTTATATGCTCGTCAATGAATTCGTTTCATTAACTACCGGTTGAGAATCTTAAAACTACCCGGTCATAGATATCCCTGTCTCAACGAGACCATGAGAACCATTACTGGCTGCCTTCGTCCCACTCCATCGGAGTTTCTACTAGTGCGTTCAGGCATAAAACCTGCAGTGCTTCGGAGTGAACATCACACACATAAACTGGTGAACAAGGCTCTCTTGTTGAACAACAAGTATCTGCTGCATAACACTGTCAAAGAATCGCACCGGCTCGGCAGACAGAGACTGCGCTCTCGACACGCTGTTAAACTCTCCAGCTCTTCATTCAACATCTTACAGACATGGGACACTGACTGGCTAGACACTCCGAAACCTTACCAATTCACTATCACACCTATGACAGAACTCACACCTGGAAGCAATCTTCCATGTAAGGAATGGGTCACCTTCAACAGGGCTCACACAGGTGTCGGTCGTTTCAACAGCAATACGCACCGATGGGGGCTGCGACAATCTCCAGCCTGCCAATATGGCTCTCCATCACAGACTGCAGATCACATTCTCAATGAAAGCCCCATCTTTCGTCCACCGTGTATATACACCTCTCAAAACCCAACCAGTCAACAGTGAGCTGGCTCCACCAACTTCAACATATTTAGCAGCTGCCTCATACGCAAGAAGAGAGATATCCTAAATTAGCCTATCAAATGCCATGCAGCCTTGATGAAAATGGTATTTGCTGGACCTGTTAAGGATATTCTGTTTTCCTATGGTTTTGGCTATGGGTGGTTAGCCCAAGGAATTGCTAATGAGAACTTGTTCCTCGCCTGTTTTAAACAGAGAGTTTTGATATTTCTCATCTGGTTATAGCAGATGTGGCTGCAAATGATCGTCTACAATTGTATCGTGAATTCAAGAGTACATCTTAGTGTTATCTTGACATTTTAAAAGATTCTCGTTTTATTAAGCATTCGGCGGCTTTAGATGTTCTAGCCATTGTCTAAGAGTGGAAATCGGCAGGAGAGAAAAAGTACCCTATCATGATCGGTTATGTTATCTTTGTGAGAACCGTGACGTTGAAGATGAAATCCCCTTTCTTTGTAAATGCAGTTTTTTTCACGATATGAGAGTCAAATATTTTCCTTTATGTCACAATTTTCAACCAACATTGGAAAATGTTGTCAATTGCATGACCCCATATGAAATGCTTCTAACTGAAATTGCTACATATTGTTATCATGCTTTTAAGAACAAGGCGAAGTATTGACGATTTTCCGTAAATATGTGTTTATTTAATGTGTTTCTGGTTCTTCAACATGGGTGAAATCATTTTTGTAAGTGATAAAGGCCGGTGGCCTCGCATTTACCTTGTAATAAATCTCTCCCAATGGACTGAACTGATCATACTTTGGAACAATAATATCATAGTTAACAATTTCATCTAGAGAACAAAAACTTCAAGTCCCACGGGAAGACATATGGGCCATGCCTACCTTCTGAGAAGTATAAGATAACAAGGGGCAATTAACAATAGATCCGAAAGCTATTAAAAGGTATACATACGACGGTTAATATTGTTATTTCGCTACCAAATATTATCTTAGTTCCAAACACTTACAGTAGAAAAGGTCGCAATTGCTATTTAAAAATATTTTAACCCATTATACACAATCTATAACAAACTGAAATCCATTAAGGCAACCAATGTTCGTGACAGTACGTTTAATTTTGACGGGCTTTTCAATCAACATATTACCAGCATTGCTTGAAAGAATGATAGATGTAGAGCCGTCGAGGAAACGTTATTATGGACTTGTTTATTTTCGGTCACCAGTGATTCCCCCGCTTTGACGTATGTATTGCTGAGAAACACGTTCGCCAAATTCTTATCTGACATTATTAATTTCAAGGTACTAATGTCTATGACTGTTATTAAAATATTAACTTTTAATACATTCCGATATAATTAATGTGCGAAAAACAACATTTAGTAGATTGAAGTCCAGCCTACTACATGCGTTATTTATCTCTTAAAGTCACACCTAGTCATACGTTCTAATCAAAATTTAATGATGCCAGTTGTGTCTCTCAGTTTCTAGTGTTTCATCATATAAACAAAATAAAAATAAAGAATAAAATTTTTCTTGAAAATAGACATAATAGTTCTTAAAGTGACGTTAAACTGTCTATTCCTTGACATAAACATGTCAGAATCCCGATTATTTTTACACAACCCTGCTATTCTCAGGTTTACGACTTACAGCTAAGCTTATTACACTTTCCAATAAAACATGTAAACAAAAATCAGGTTAGACCACTATTGAGGGCGCTGTTTGTTTACATCCTGAAAATGATTGATAGGGGCTTTTAATAAAAACGCATAAACGAAATTTGACAAAGCAATTGAACATGAAAGTTAATCAATGAATTCTGTCCTTAGTCACCTCAAGAGTGTAGTCGACAGTGGACGCTGTTAAAAAAACTTAATGATATAAACAAATTGTTAGTTGTCTGTATTCTATTCATTGTACTCGGGCATTTGAGCTCTATTCCTTCATAGTATTATTAAAAGTTCGCGAACGGTTGGATAATGCAATGTGAAAGGTTCATTTTTTATTCTTTATGGACTATATGACATAGTATGACAACCTATTTAAATGGTTACCCCCTTGTATGTACAAGGAAGAGGTAAAACAATTGTCACACGCCCACAAAAACTGCTCTAAATGCTGCTAGCAATTCAAATGATTTTTGCTATCGATGCCTGAAATAACCAAGCCCATTGAAAGTTGTTTTATTCAAACGGCTACCAAGGGCATATTAGAAATAACAAAAATGAGTGGGTAACAAAGACAGGAAAGACCAGAAAACCCATGATACATAAATGATTAGCTCATATTCAATATTCCACAAAATCAATACTACTACGCTTGGAGATATATTTTTAATTTCTGATTTTTTTTTTTTTTTTAATTTTTTAGGTTTTTTCTTTTTTTAATTAATGAATGGTTTAGATAGAATAAATTTGCGAAGTGCACCGTTGTGTGTAATGTTGAAAAACAAGCAAAAAGGGAGAGAAGCGGAGATAGATCCCTTTGGTTCGTAACTTCCTGTTGTGGAAGGTTTTTATGGACTCTTAGTACAAGGTAAAGAAACATAAACTTCCGGACAAAATACAAGTGAATTCCCAGAAAAGATGCTAACGGAATATCAGAAATAAATGTATCAAAGTCCCCGAAAATGTCTCTTGTGGATAAGAAGAAAAGTTTTACAACAAGGTATTAAAATGTGTTAAAACATGTGCTTTCTTCTACCAACGCTTAGTCGTATCAGATGGTTAAGAAAAACAGGATATTTTGCATTGTCTACCATTTATGGTTTGTCACTATAAATTATGGTAGTAATACGGTTCAAGGTCACACTAGGGAAAAAAATCAGAATGCTCAGATTCTTAATTTGACAAATTGTAGCCGCTTTGCATATGGAAAGAAAGGTATCTTAATCCTCGTCTTTCTGAGTCAAGATGCAACACGGCTCTCGAAGGGGAGGGGATGGTTGAAATTTCTTATAAATACTTAACACCTATAGGAACGATTTGAGTATGACCAAGGAAAACCCGTCTCGAACCAGAGCCGCGAGCCGCTCCATCGGACTTCTACTCTGCCGAAGGTTCGCCGACGGTTCAGCGCCTCTCAGACCGCTCAGCCACCTCGCCTCTAAATTGGTATTAAGTGGAACTAAATTCGGACATTTAAATTGTTTGCAATATTTAGGAAAAACAAAAAAACAACCTAAATTTAAAAAAACAATAGATAGACACAGACTGTACTTGAACGGGAAAAAAAATACACTGCCAATTTTTAGGTCAACCGAAAAAACATTATTCCTTTATTCTGAATTAACACGGGGGATATGTTATTTCTTCATTTAATTTAGTATCTTTCGACAGTGCCCGCTTAGATACGTAGATCACCTGTTGATCACTAGGTCAAATCATATACCAGGGCAGCACAAATGTGCCATATCAATGGACTATATAGCGTAGCGTGACTGCCAGTTTTGTTTGAATGACTGCCAATTTAATCACAGGTCACAATATCTATATTATTTATCTAATCTTGTAGTGGCAATAAAATACATCGAAGATTCATAACATGAGCTAAAGTCTTGTATACTCCACTCATACGAATATATGTATCTTCTTTACCTGCTGATCTATTCAATTAAAACTGAATATCAATGTAGACTGAGCCTGGATACTCTGTATCATGTTTTTTCTTTCTAATCGTGTTTATGATAGCTCCTATGGCAAAGTTAATGCTAAGTTATCCCGACTTGCACGCTTTAAGGTTAACTCCCGAAAAATAATTCCTAAGAATGTGGAACAAGAGAACCAGAAAACTTATAGAAAATGTTGGCCATTACTAATTTTCTTTACATTTATTGGATCTTTTGTAGACCGTACAGGAAATAATTTGGAAAATAACTTCCAGATTATTCATTTGGGTGAAACGATGCAATTTAATAGTGGGGCAAAATAATACATTGGGCGAAGAAGATGTATCACGTTCAGGTTTTTTTAAACAACCTTTTTTTTTTTAATTTCCTTGAGCATTCTAGATATATGCAGTAACACCTGTATCAAATTTCAGATTTATTGGATTATACCATTACAGACCAAAAATCCGCAAGATACATATGACGCCAAACAACATCAGGCTGCAAAGGGAATTTTAAGTTTTGAATTAATGGATATTAAGCTTCACTCATGCAATGTTGTAATTCAAAAATTTATCAGTAACACCCCCCCCCCCCCCCGTTTCTTGATATTATTAAACAATCTCTGCTTTCCAAAAAAAGGGCAATTAAAGGTCAAAAAATTGAATGGAATGAAAAACATACAATACAAACGAAATTCGTCGTATGTAGTGGATAAAGAACATGTAATTCAAATCACTTCAATTTGGCGTAAGTACTTCCTTTCAGTCATTACAATTTCATAAACAAATATCCGATTTGAATAGAAGAACTGGAAAAGCTCTGGATAACCATATCTTACCCTAAGTCTTCTTTAGTTACACTTAAATTCCTACTTTATTACTCAGGATGATTACTGCCAACATGTCTATTTTGGTTTGGTGTTGTATTTTACAAGTCAAAATGTGTCACACAATTAATTCACATTTGCTCTTCCTGAACAAAATTGCAACTTTTCTCCCAATTCCTTCTATTGAAATCCCACTATAGACCCTATGCAAGTAGGCAAGCTATGCTGTAGGGCAAGAGAATCACATTATTTACACAATACATCCACATGTTATGAATTCCAGAGTGACTCAAGGTGTACAGGTGACTATTATACTCTTGGGATTTCCACCGTAGGGCAAGGAGATTTTATGTAATCGCCAAGTGTGACGTCGTATTGCATAGGGTCTATAGTGTACCAATGGGTATAGGTTTCATCTCCTCTCCATAGTCAGACGCGCCTGGAATCCACACTATTGCGCTCATAATTAGTCATTCCTCCCCGCGATTTATGTTAAAGGTGTTTAGCAATGGCAATCCCAAATTGCATAGTTGACATCTCAAATAAACCAACGGTTTTCAATCAACAAAGTGAAAGAATGAAGTATGATAATAGTGCAAAACAAAAAGCCACCCAATGGTATGAACAAAAAACGCTATTGAAAAAGCAACGGACCATGGCAACTAGCCGATGATTAATAGGCGAGACGCAATTAACATGATTAAGAGGATGATTCCATTGCTGAAATCCCAACACACAGAAAAAAAAAATACCCCCATAACGCTCAGTATTAGCATATAATTTATAGACGTAAAATCTACTTAACTGGTGTAACTTGAGGACAACGTTAGTAAAATTTTACCTAATTTAGGCAAAATACTTATTATTCTACGCTCATAAAACCGGCGTGTTATTTACAATACATTTTTGCGTGTATTATAGCGTAGTGTTCAAGCAAATAATTCACATCGTTTTTAGTCTGGCAATCCGACTCGTATAATAAATAAATGGAAAAAGTAAAAAAAAATAAATCACTCACTACATAAAGAGAAAAAAGATATCTGCAAGAGACCAACAAGAAAGTTGAGTGTTTACCGTTTATTAATAAATGTACACCTCTTTGCGTTAGGCAATAATAACCACTTCTGAGGCAGATGCAGTACAAGTAATCCAAAGCAAAGACCAGCGTTCATATTACCTCAAATATGCCTTCGGCCCCCTGCCAGTTTGCACCCGTTCCACCTTCTCGACTTGGTCAAGGAAACTCCTTGCTTTATTTCTTTCATTCGATAACTTCATTTATTAAAAAGCAAGGAAAAACGTGAATTTGGCTAATACCTCCCTTGATGATCAGCCATTCTGCCTTGAATTGCAGGTGACACAAAAGCAAATAACGATGCCGATTGGAAAATCCAACCTCTAAGTACATAGTAACAAGGATAGCAAACGTGAACAATTTGGATAGAAATGACGCCTTGTCATTATACACAACTTGGTCGCCATGTCGGCTAAGTGTAAATGTATAGAACTCTACACGTTTGCCATATGATCTGTCTTTATAAATCCAGCAAAGTACAATGCGCTTATCTTGTCAAAAAATGCAGTCTCGCGTGGCATGCCATCGTTGAAGAATGTAAATGATTTTTATGTTTTTGGTCAATGTTGGACAAATTATTTTCACCCATCTCCCCCACAGGATCACGGCAAATTTGATTAATTCTTCCTTTGCTAGTGTATGCTTGTTCAATTACTTTATCAACGGTTGACCCTTTTTACCTCATACTGAATGTGTTCTCTTCTAGGTTCAACTGCTGTCAAGACTGGCGCTCATTTATATACGTATTGAAAGAACAACGGAGAGACTTATATATGCACAAAGCAGATTCTGTTGCACAAATCGGTACAATCAACCATTGCATTATCATTCTTCTACCTATTTGAAAATATTTCAGGGACTTTTGGCACTTGGGAATGAAATAGTATATTAAGATTTAGATATCATGATTTGTGCATTGTGGACGAAGATGTTATGATCTACCAGTACAAGCTCTCTCTGAGGAGGACCAACCAATATGGCCTTTTGTATCAATACATCGGACTGGCTGCTGCTGACAATCAAAAACAATATTCTCTGCTTTATTTTCTCAGTTCTTCATGTGCAAATACAAATTGGCATTTTTTTCAAATTCTCCTGTGTGGCTTCAGGAATGGTGACTATAGGTGTTCTTTCGAAGAGGTAAGTTAAAACTTTCTCCAGTCTATAAGAGTGCAGAAATTAAATTACGGTGCACTGCTAGGCTGACTCACTGTGAGCCTGGGGTAGGATTCTTGTTGGGCAGTTGGACGGGCAGCTGGATGTGCTAGATCTCTATAATGATTAGTATATGTTGATGTGCAATTAGTACCACTTGTTGATTTGTTACTTTGTAGATCTCTGTAGGGACAGGTCTACCAGTTAGGACCATAGCAAATTGATTCACGTCCATGAGATTTTCAAAAGTTGAGGAGGGAGGGACCTTTTTTGACCTTGATCAAAAACTAGACACAATTCACATAATTCGCTGTAGAAGTTCCCAGTAGTAGGATTCAGTCCTCCGCAATCGGTTCCAAACAATTACCATAGCGCAGTAATTCAAACCTGTGTAGTGTATAGCATGTGTCCTATGATTTATTTGGACCTATTCCTGGGCGAAAAGATCCCATTACGTGGCAAATTCTATAGCGATATTGCCAAGGACTGATCCGATAGTCGTGACACTATGATTCAGATATTACAATGTAATGGAAATTTTGTCAAATGTTGACTAACTTTCTAACTTTGTTTTGATCCACCTAATGAAAGAATAGAGCTTTGTTTCAATATAGTGTGGGTCGGTATGTTAATGAAACCAGTTCCCGTAGGATTTTGGTGCTAAAGTTGATTTTCTTGCTGTTTTTCATTCAATAGGACCAGACAGTCAGAAAGATGATGGGGTACAATTTTTCAGACTGCTGCCCCCCTCCTCAAGGGGGAATGTTAACAGGGAAAAATTTAAAATCGAGCAAATTGTGTTTTAATGTACATTAACAGTTCGTTTCTCCTTTAAGGATTAGAAAAGAAAAAGTATATTTTGCTAAAGTTCCTACCTTGAGTTAAGCGCATAGCCCCATAATGGTTCAAGGTCATCCGGGTAAAAAATTGACAAATGCTCAGTTTTGTTGAAAACTGGTGATAAGTTGTTTGAATTGTCTCACAGGATCCAAAAAAAATGTATTCTTTTACAGTGGTGACATTTGGATGCTAATATACATAGCAAAATGTCGCAAGGGTCTACTGGTCTATGGGGGTCACAGATCTTCCCTGGATTTACAATGTGATATACAAAAGATCAATTAAAATGCAGTTTTTTCGTTTCAGTATGACCCCAGATGATCATTTGACACACTTAACAACATCGAGGCATTTACCCCCAGGGTGCCCTTGAACCATTATGGGGCTATACCTTTTTTTTTTTTTTTTTTTTTCTTAATCGTTATTATTCAGGAAATTCCTTCCATACAATGATGGTCTCCCAGAATACCTGCAACAAAATTACAGTAATAAAGTATTACAGAAAAAATAAATTATGGTTACATAATCTTACATAACACATATACATGTATATGTGCTATGTAAGATTATGTACAATAACATTACACCCCCAAATAACACTGTAGGACTTTGAAGATGTAGCAGGTACACACACACACACGCACACGCGACACACAAATAATACACCGGGACCTACACATCTACACCATAACAAATGTACAATGAACACATAAACACAATGATGCTGTACACCTACACACCCCACAATGCATTTACCAATCACCACACACATTTATATTACAATTTACCACATAAAAATGTAAAACCAGGATATCCAGGGTTATGGCCACTTTTAAAAGTAAACAACTTCATGGGAACTCTAATTTATTCGTGCTGGGCCTTTTGGAGATTAGTCCAGCGTACAGCTGCTCTGTAATGGAATGTTCTTTTTCCAGCTGTGTTATTCCATGTGGAATGAGCAACATTGTTCTGAGCCTGGACTACGAGTGCTGTTAGAATGTGTTGCACTGGTAAAAGTAAACAAGAGGAGATATAATCAGGAGCAAATGCTTAAGGCATTTAAAAGTTTTTAAAAATTAAGATCTGATAATTCCATTTTCCTCGATTAGTCCAACCAAGGTCTTTCCTCATTTTGTCCACGAGGTTCGAATGTCTGCAGACAAAAGTACACGGCAAGTCTGTTTTGCAAAATTGGAGATCATTATGAGTGCCCAGTATTGAAATTGAACCATACAGAACTGCAGTAGTCAAAATGGAGGAAAGACCAAGGCTTTGGGAAGCTATGAGTAGTATGAGGAAGATTAATGCTTAATTCTCCTGATTCACCAATATTCTTGAAACATTTGAAACAAACATAATCGGCATGATTGCTCCACAATAATACGGATCAAAAATAAAACACCCGAAACGTGTAGGAGTTGACTTATTTCAATAGAAAACATTTCATACAGTACGGGAAATATTTATAATTATTAGTGTCTGTTGATTCCAAACAATCAATTGAATTTAGTTTTTTTTTATGTTAAGGTAGTTCAAACCGCTTTAACTAAAGGTTGGAACCTAGCAAATATACTTTTTTAAAGTCCTATGACGGACGAACGAGTTAGTGTCATTAAACAACAATTTTGACTCGATTTTGACAATTTTTCCCTGTACTAACATTTTTCCCCTTGAGAAGTGGGAATCAGTAGCGGAAAGAAAAATTTGCACCCCATCATTTTCTGACAGGTTTAGGTCTATTGAAACCCAAACCACCAAATCAAATTTTTTTTCGCATGAAAATCTACGGGATACACACCAACCCACACTAATAGCCTTCTTATAGGAAAAATTGTTTACCTTTATGTCAAAATGACCCAAAAACGTCACTGAAAATTAGTCATGCGGAAAATCCCTTAAATTTACTAAATTTAGTAAATATGATGATAATTTATTCAATTTGGCAATACTGTTTTTAAACAAATATGTGTCAGAGTTTAAATTTGGTCCTTTACGATGCGGAAGACATAAAAAGAACTATTTTCAGAAAATGCAGAATCTTAATTAGTTGTTGCACAAATTATAATGGAACTAAAAAGGTCACCCGGGTGAAACATGCACCAGGAAAAAAAATACATCGCGGACTCCCCGCACCAAGAGTGTCGTCTGCACGTCGCGGTTTGTGAAGGGGCCAAGGTCACATGAGGTCACCAGAATGGGTCACATTAGGTCACCAACATATCACCCCACCACGCCCCCTCCTTCCACCAAGTACATCATCGTAGCCTTACGGAACTCATAACGCATGCATACATTAAGGGTTTTAAATTTTTGACACAGACACACACACACACACACAGATACACAAGATACACAGGACATACGACCAGAGTAATCCTAGTCGTCTGCAATCTTGCAGGACGGACATAATAGAGTGTTTGGTTATGTCAATGAAACAGTTCCCGTAGGATTTTTGTGCTTAAATATTAGAGAATAAAGGTTGGATTTGGGAACCGGTACTCTCATTACGACGAATTGAAACCCAAGGGCGATACCCATTAGTTTAAATGTGAGAACGAGGCCGGAGGTGTCGCCGGTTGCAATCCGTCGTAAATAAGAGCACTGGGTAACGTTTACCCAAAAAAAAATTTTCCCAAATTGTGGACCATGTGGAATGTGTTGGAGAACGACACAAAACAGAAAGCCAAACGGTTGAATGGATCCCACAATTGCCTATTTCATGGATGAATTATGACGTCATGCTCGATTTGCACCATCCTTGTGGAATACGGGCTAGAAAAATTGCCACCCTCATCTTTGGCTCAATTCATATATAATCAATAATAAAAAACTTTCCTGGAGAGAGAGAGAAAAAAAAATTAAGTCCCAAGGGAGTCACGTGGCCTGCATAGTCCCTTAATCTAAGGATGCAACTACAATGTACAAGTATAGGATATATGTTAACGATTAAAAGTCAGGTGTTGCTTAAAACCACTACATATTAATTGTGAGTATCAAGCAAGGGGAGGATCCAAATTACAAACGCTACATCATGATATGAATACCACGACCGTTAAATATTTCTATTTTGCTTGTACCAAATATGATTGTGTTCAAACACTCAGAGCAGAAAGGGTCGCCTTTCCTGTTCAAAAATATTTCA
This sequence comes from Ophioderma brevispina, assembly GCA_023653785.1. Lineage (NCBI taxonomy): Eukaryota > Metazoa > Echinodermata > Ophiuroidea > Amphilepidida > Ophiodermatidae > Ophioderma > Ophioderma brevispina. The sequence continues at coordinate 48,090 of JAMKCH010075320.1, forward strand.
CCCATTAACACAATCTATAACAAACTAAAGATCGATAAGGCAACTAATGTTCGTGGACATGTACGTTTTTTAAAAAATATTAATTTTTGACGGCTTTCAATCAACCATACAGCATTGCTTGAAAAGAATGATAGATGTGGAGCCGTCGAGGAGGAAAAAAACTGGTTGTGGACTTGTTTATTTTCGGTCACCACGGGTTCCGGTTGACGTGTGTACCAAGCTGACAAACACATTCGCCAATCTAATTTGACATTATCTTAATTTAGATATCCTAACTGTGTGACAGTTAGTTTAAAATATAATCCTTCTCAGTACACTCCGGGAAGCATTTTTTGATTGTGTCCAACAACCATGTTTAACAGATAAGAGGTCGAGACAACCAGTTGCCTCATTTATACATTAAGAAAGCCCATCGATTCAATACACAGTTAGTCATACTTTTGTCAAAATTTAATGAGGCCTTTGTGTTCTCAATACATTGCATAGTTAAACAATGAATAACCCCGGTCTTCGTGAAAACGCACACTAAAGTCGTTATATAGTTCCTGAAAAACTGCCATTTTTTACTATTTTAAATCGAGATCCCGAAAAAAATTACTGCGTAGTAAAATGGACTTGTAAACGAAAGCCCCAAGACCTGAACTACACTCAGTTGTGGTATTAATTTAAGAAAACCTGCTTATTGATAATCAATACTGTTTACTAACCCTTGGCGCACTTTCAGTCAGTGAACACGGTTATGAATCTTTCTTTGAATTCTATCTAGACCGGGTGATTTCATACAATGAAATAATTTTATCGCGTCAAAGGGTGTCAATCATAAAGTGGTTAATCAGAAAAGTTGTAACGGTTGAATTATGCAATGGTGCAATGTTGATGTTTGATCAGGAATATCTGATATCAGAGGTAAAACCGGTTATCTATTTACATTATCCCATGGGATGCGAGAGTAGGAGATAGAAAAAGTTTAAATTCAACGCCCACAAAACTCTTTTAAAATGATGATAGCATATTCAATGATGTTTGTTATAGATGCCTTAGAAATAAAAAGCACATTGAAAAGTTGTTTTTATTTCAAAACTACTATCGAGGGTTACTAGAAATTAATATAAACTGCAGTAGGGTATACTGAGAAAGACCCGAAACTCGTTTACAATCATTGTGTAATGTATTAGTTTCAGATTGTCAATTTCCACCAAATCAATTCTAATGTCGCCATGAGATTTATTTATACTGCCTTGATGGTGTTCTCAAAATATAATTACGCCGAAGTGAAGTATATTTTTTCATTAATTAATGGTTTAGATAAAATAAATTTGCAAAGTGGTGTTGTTTGTAATTCTTCAAATCAAGCAGGAGGTTCACGAATCGGATATGAGATCACTTTGGTTCGTAGCTTCTCTTTTGCGTTTACTCAGATGTTTTGTATGTGACTCGGTAGTCCAAGGGCAGGAGAATGGCAGCTGGATAAGAAATCACCCAACTTTCAGAGATTTTCAGAAAAGACGCTAATGAGTAATGGATAAAAATTATAAACTATTATAATTGTGTACTGCAAATGAATTTAGAAACTGTGTGTGGACATTTTCTTTCTTGTGGTACACTAAACCTTGCTTATTTTAGCAGTGCACAATGTTGCAGTTTGAACAACCCTTCCCGTCACCTCAAATTTCGAATATTTTTTAAAGTGAAAAATATAATGCTAGGCTTTCCAAAAATATGAAATTTCTTCAATTTGCTCGCAAATGATAGTCTAGGCCATTGAAAGAATAGAGATATATTTTACACATAAGAACAACATATTCAAAAGCAAATAGGGACATTTATAAGAGGTTTAAGACATGCAGGTAATTTGTAGCCTAACTTTTAAGTTTGCCGTAATTTTAATCAACAAATGTGTCTATTACATGAATACCATACACTTGTACTCATTGATATTAAAACCACAAAGGTCACAGACCGGTAAAACAAGGTGCATACCAGTGATGATCAACTCTGGCGTATGTTTTCTTGTGTTACACGTCATTTCCACGTCGTCTACTGAAACAAAACCACTGAACACATATGTGCTGAACACGTGGCTTTGGAAGTACACAACAGGAAAAAAGGAAAACGCCGACACAATTTCATGCAATTTGTTTTCAGTTTTGCAGAAAACAAAACAAAAAGTTTATTTCATGTAAGAAGACAATTTTGGGTCAGCCTGTTATTGGAAACTTGAAGCCTTTTGGCAAAGATATAATAAAATACGTATATATGCGACCTACTTCCACGAAATTTGGATAATTCGATTTTTTTTCGAAAATTTATTATTATAATCCAACCTCAAACAAAATTGGAGGGCACACATCTTTAACCCTCGTCCAACCAGAGGGTGTTGCTGGTTCTTCTCGAGTTCCGGTGCAAAATGATTGTAATTGTTTATACATCTTTTTGCTTATACATACATTTTGCGCACAAAAAAATCGCACCCGCCACCTTAAGCGGGGGTAGGGTAAATTTTGTACAGGGGTAAACAGTAAAAGTGTTTAAATTGTTCTGAAATTTACACCAATCTGTTTGGTTGCTCATAAGGTTTCTAAAATGTATAGTTTGGCATATTTACGACCTATTGTTTTAGTACAATGGGCTTAAGAAAGTTCAAGGTCATTATTTATAGAATGGTCCGATTTTGTTGAAACTGGTTTTAAATCGTTCATTGGGTCATACTAAATAAGAAAATGTATATAGATTCTGTGTTTCACCTTCAAAGTGAGACTTTTACAGATATGACTAGTTGTCTCCAATAGACCCTGTATATTTCCGGCTTCTGTACAGTAAGACGAACAATTTGGCACCATTTTTAAAACAAACCGATGAATCTGAAATTTTACCCCCAGTGTGACCTTGAACCCGTTTTGCTTTGTAACTCTTGTACTATAACATGATGGTACTGAACATGATGGTATAATGGTATACATTAAAACACACTTTGCCCACTTTTATATTTTGACCCCTGTATAAACGTTGCCCCCTAGAATACATCCAAGAACACATTTAAAAAAAATAACACCCATGGTTTTGGAATCCTCATACAATTTTGATTTAGAAAAACCTTGGTTGCAAGATTGTATATGAAATTTTCACAAAAATACAGTTCCACATGTACAATGATCTGTATCGCGTTTGTTTGTTCTCATGGGACCCGCTGTACCAAGCACAGGCTTTCCACATTCAGTACGCATTTAAACACCGTGTTTATGATAGTCCCTATGGCAAGCTTAATGCTCAGTTATGATAAATGCACTCTTTGACAGAAAACATATTTTTTTTTTCAGAAAAATTGTCGCCATTTAGCTAATTTTCTTTACATTTATTGGATCTTTTGTACAATATAGAAAATCTTTGGAAAACAACTTCGAGCATTATTCCTTTGGGTGAAACGATGCAATAAAGGTGACAAAATAGTAGTTGTTTGACGAAGAAAATATAATATCGTATCACTTCACGGTTAAAGACTTTTTCCCCCAGATTTCCTTTGAGCATTTCAAGATATGTATCAGTGACATCTGTATCAAGTTTCAGATTTATTGGATTATACCATTACCGCCAAAACTGTATAAGGAAAACCGGGTATCAGATACAACTTAAAATCAGTCTTTTCCCTTAGGGGTATTGTACAGAATAAGTGTAACTGATATGAGAACAGATTCCTTTGTTAGGAGCCAACAAAGTATCATTCGACTGATTAACTTCACTGGTAAATAAACAAATCAAACTTAGTCTAGTGATTAGAGTATTCTGTTGTAGTACTTGTGTCCCCACAACGTAGCCAACTCTTTTGAGCTCGAGAGCCGAATGTGACAGACATTTTTCTTTAATAAGTATCATCCATGAGATTAGATTAAGTACTCTGAAACTGGGCCGTTTTAATACAGAGCCTCCTCGTTTTTTTATTTGATTGTGACCTTGTTACTGACTTTTTAAGGTCAAAATGATAGGGACTAACTTCACCCTTGAGAAAAATCGGGTGTGTGGAACAACTAAATGTAGCCTTGAAAAAAAAAACGCTCTTAAAAGGAAAGCATCGAATAAAGCAACACCCAATAGCTAACCAAGCCATCCCTGTGAATGGTGCTGCAGCGGAAAAGATTACTACTTAGTATCTACGATTAGATAGTTAATATATTAAGTTAAGTTGTATTTCAGTGGGTCGCAAACTAATCAACCATATCGCTCGGGAAAAGAGCCATGGTAATCAAACATCGAAGCCCTGAAACAAGTCTCTGAGTGGTTATTAAGTCGCATTCTCTTATTGTGTTGATATGATGTTTTTATTTGTACACTGGTATGTCCCTTGATGTACTATCGTACTATTTGACGATGTTTATTGTCATTATATTTCATTCTCCACTCACACAAATAATATATTCTTCTTTGTAGTTTTAGTTCTTGAACATGTTTATCAACCTGTGTTTTGTAAGATTCATGTGCATTTTTGACTTAAAAAGTCAACCCCGATGTTATCGTTTGATCGACGTTTTTATGGAGCTTTCATTCCACAAATAACACACAAACCCACACACGTACACATACTTAAAATATTCTACTCCCGTATTTGTGCGTAATAATAAGTTAATTAATGACATAAAATCTAAGTTTGTTGATTTATCAATATTTAGTGAACAGTATTGTCCTTCTAACATGTAGATTCTTGTATTTTTAGGAATTCCATATTCGCACAAAGATGAAGAAAAAAAACCTTATATATGGACTATCTCCCTTTGAGAGTCATTCCTCCAACTTCATTCAAGGACAAGCCAGCCAATTGTCTTCACAAAAATTGTATAACTCGTACCTAGCCGCCGGGAACCCGCAAGAATGGCTGCAATGCCATTTCCCCAACGGACAAACCGCTGCAACGCGGGGTTAGTAAATAATATATAGTAATAAGGAAAACCGGTATCAGGTACATGTAAATCAGTCTTACAAAAGTCTCCCTTAGTGAGGATTGTAAAGTATAAAGCAGACAGATATGAGAACATTTCACTTTGTTGGAACCTGCGAATATCATTCACTGATTACTTACTGGTAAGTAAACAGCTCAAGTTGTGTTCCTACACTGTAGCAACTCTTGGAGGCTCGAGAGCCGCATGTATGAAGACATTTGTTTTCTCTAAATAATGATCATCCACGAAGTATTGAAGGCGCTCTAAAACTGGCTGTTTCCTCAGATTTCTTCTGACATTTCAAGATCTTCTTCTTCTTCGTATCGTGTCCAACACACTGTGGTTCTCAAATATATTCCAGCCAGGGATGGGTTAAAAAACAACTCTGGCTGCTTCACTGAATTCTGCAAGGTCCTTGTTTGTTGCATTGTTTCTCCAGCAGTGTGCAGACCACGAGGGTGTTCCATTTGCTGTGTGCTGTTTCAAAACCACAGGTAGTATCATCCTGGTTTGCTTCCAATAGCCCCACTTCTGCAAGGAAACCTTAATCGGCCCAGTTTCTGGTTTCTCAACTTTGAGGCATCGCCATTCAGCCCCTGAGGGATTCATCTCCAGGTGGGAGATCTCACAGGTTCAATCCCGATGATGTTACTTGGTTGGAGGCAAGTTCTTTTTTTCTTTCCACAAGGCGACTCTCTTATACCCCTCCTTAGACCTGTTTTCAAGATCAAGAGTTTGGACTTTGCTTAATAAACCCTCTCAAGAAACTCTCTCTCTAGTTTTAAGGCGGTTGGCAGAGGTATCTAACCAGACATAGGGTGCTTCCATTGGATACTTGGCAGCTAACATCTCTTGCATGCTCTCTACGGCCACGACGGATGTCTGGGTGGAGTCAATTCCCTGTATGATGTACAATTGTTCCGTTGTGTTGGACGGAGGCATCCTGTGATAAGCCGGCAGGAGGCATTTAAAAGCTGGATCAAGCTTCTTGGCATTGGGTTGATCTTCCCATACGGGCAGGCAATACTCTGCACATGAGTAGCACAGGGCAAAGTGCCGTCGATCTTAGGGCAAGTGCCGTCGAGCACCCCATCTTGTTTGTTCAAGATGTTATTGCGTGGTCATACTTTACTCTTCGTCTTCCATCAATGTGGGTCCCTTATAAGAGAGTGCGGATCCAAGGGTGACTCCTAGGTAGAAACGGGTTTATCACAGTGCTCCAGGGGATTCCAGACCAGGTACTTTAAGCTGACGTTTGGCTTAACGGTTGCGTAGATGGAAAGCACACACCTGTGTCTTAGATTGATTTGCACGAGGTGGTTTTCCCTTCCTCATAATAAGGGGAGTGTCATCCAACTTTGGAGAGTCTCTCTTCAACAACTGTGAAGTCGGCAATCTTGTGCGCTAATTCCAAAGATCGTCTGCAAAATAAAACGACAGGTAACTGCACTCCTAGGTTGGTCGTGGTATATATTTTGAACGGAGAGGTGCAAGCATCCTCCCTGTGGTAGAACCATTCTTGAGAGCCTACTCCATCGGCTTCTTCTTCGCTCCTAGCTGAACAAAGGAACATCTGTTACCAGCAATCCACGATAAGCTCAGTCAAGCGGATGTTTGGTAATGTTTCCAGGACTTATGGATAAGGCATCTGGTGATTAACAGTGTCGTGTTTCTGCTGAGAGGTCGAAGAACACGCTCAAGTGAGTACTTGGCTGTTGTTGTTGATTGTGCCTGCCGGACACCTGCTTGTTGGATGAGGTGTTTCGTCCACTATCACAAGTGCAATACGATTGAGCAGGAGGCGGTCAAAGAGCGTGTAGGTATGTACTGAGTTGATTATGTCTGTAGCTATTGGGGTTGGATGGATCTTGCCCATGCTTTAAGGAGTCCATTACCTGTGCTTTCCTCCAGATCCTTGGGAACCTGTGGGAAATAAGGCAGCATTGTAAGCTCAAAGAAGCCATTCCTTTGCTACTGGGCAAGAGTTTTTAGTTGCTCAGTAGAGAATGTTTGTCAAGGCCTACTGCTTTTCCATGGTTTTGAAGTTTAGGCAATCCGGATTCCAATTCGAGATTTCAAGATAATGTGTCAGCGATCTTGTATCAAATTTCAGATGTATTAGAATACATCAAAACTGCGCGCAAGGTAGAAAAACACGAAACTACTTTAGGCTGCAAATTCAACATTTGAGTTGGAAATACTAAATATGTTAGGGGACTCCCTGCCAAGGATATACTTTTTAGAAGATGCTATATTTTAACTTTTAAATAACATATACTTTATTTTAAAATGAAACATAACTTTAAATGTCCCCAGGAATAGATTATAGAACCTACTTCAAATCTTTAACGGGACTTCCATCAATAACCGGTCAGAAAAATAATACACTAACCAGTGGACATCATTAGTGAAACTATTGGATTTTTCAGTCCGTGTCATGAATAGATTCACACCAGTCACCTGAATTTTCTATTACTCTCTGAAAATCAATATTTTCACGAATGAGGTCATCACCAACCCAAATATGGAAACTTTCTAGTCCCTTCTGTAGACTTGACAAAAACCAATCAATTCTATTTGCATTTCCTATGACCTTTAAACGATGCTAGATAATCACAAGTCTCCTTTTAGTATCTCCTAAATTCTAACTTGATCTTCATCGTGATCTACTGCCAACATGGTATTTTGTTTCGATATTTTGTTTTTGTTTTGTTTTATTTGTAAAACAGCTTAACACAAACCAAATAGTCACCATTTACACTAGTTTTAAATGTTTACCTTTTTAATGAAATTAATGACATCACCTCTTTGCTTCAGGGAATCCATACACTAACTTCGCTAATGTCACCCATTTGAAAACAGAGCTTTCTTTATTACGCAATACGGTGCTGTTTCTTTGCCAGCTTGCACCCGTTTCCATCTTTCTTCCTGTATCTGGTCCGCACCTTATGACTTTAGTTTCGTTCCTTTGATAACCTATTTTGAAAAAGCTCTGAACACAACCAGTGATTTTTTTTTTTGTTGCTAAATCCCTACCTGATGATCACACCTTCTACCTTGGAATTTGCAGTGCACCAAAGCTAATAACGCCAGCCGATTGTAAACCAACCTCTAAGTCATAGGACAAGATATAAAACGTGACAATTTTGATAGAATGACGCCTGTCATTATACAACTTGGGTCGCCTGCGCTAAAATGTATAGAATTTACACGTTTGGCATTATGATCTTTCTTTATAAACGCCGCTTATCATTTCAAAATAATGCAATCGACGTGTTAAGTACGAATTTTTTTTTTTGTTTGATCGGTAAATGATTTTAACTAATCTTTCTGGTGTATATTGCACTTTAAAAATTTAGATTTAAATTTGCAAAGTTGTACTTTAAAAAAATTTAGAGGTAAATTTGACCCATGACTCTCTGCAATTGTAAAAACTCTTTCTTTCCTCTCCTTTTTTGCTTTTTCAATATCCTACATAACTGAGTGCTAGTCCTGATATCGGTGGAATCCGGTGGAAAAGTTTTTATAGTTCGCCGGACTCATAGTCTACCTACAACGGAAAATAGAGCACTCGATGCAATTGGCTGTTCATGTAGTTTCACGCTTTATTCCGTTGTCGTCTATGGAACCCAGACCATGGAGTTATTAGAGTATACTATAATAACTCCATTCCCATTCCGGGCGGACTATATCTCCTTTTACACCGGTATAGAACACCTTCAAGGGGTATTTCACACCCACGTCCCCCGTCCTACCCACCAAAAAATAAAGGTTTTATATCATCTAAGCCTATAGCCAATGCATATGTGCCTAATATCATGTGTAAATTCGATAGGATCTGTAAGAAATTCGGAATTTTATATTTTCTGTCCGTAAACAGACAGAAATTACAGCACAGTGGCCTATGGATTTTGTGATACAAGCACTTGCTCATAACACCAGACCGCAAGCTCGGAATTATCTGAAATTTTGAGAATACGCTTTTCTCACAGATATCGTGTCAATATAGTCAATTGTACTTAAAATATCTTAATAAAAATGTTTGTTCGCCAGCGGTCATTGTATGGCTTGTTCTTTTATCCGTTTGACTCCATAACCATCATAGCTATGGCAATTTATACATTTCAAATACTTGTGATTAGAGGAATATTTTTGTGTAGGTTTTGACTTTCAATATGATTGAAGATTTCTCGACTCCTGTATGACCTTTGAGCTTACATAACAAAAAAGTCTGTGTGGGATTGTCAAAAGGTAAGAAAACAAAGACATTTCACTTGCATTCCCTATAGATGACATAATGGTTTAATTTCTTGCATCAGGGTAACGCTTTGTAACCCCAAAATGGGGTGTGGCCTCCTTGGTAATATATTTTGTGTATAGGTTTATCATTTGTGGTATTGGAACTTATTGACCTAAGTCCGAATTTCCGAAGTCTGAAGAGTTTAGTCAGTGGATTATCATCCGATATTGGGGACTTGATATTCCCGGGTGAATGTTCTTCCCGATTAGAAAACATGGAAAAAACAAAATAACAGTAACAAAGCAATTTGACACCTTTGGAGTAAATAACAAACACTGCAGGACACAAAAGTACAAGCCAAATGAAAACAATGAACTACATCAAATACACCGCTAAACCGTTTTAATTCATAGCCAAAGTCGTCATTATAAGTTCCCTATTCAAAAGCGAAAATAATCCTCTGTTGTTCAGCACTATCTAAATTGAAGGAAATTACGTATTTGGACTTAACCAAAATCGGACTTCGGTAGGAATGCGATTCGTGAAGTATAAGTTCAAATTCAATGCTTAATAGCACTACTGGGTATCATGCTCTAATAATAGTTTACTGTATTCTACATAATATTTGCCAAGGTTTTCCTTCCAAAATCAAGTATGGAAATACATTTAGTTATGCTAATTTTAAAAAAAAGTTTTAATATTTGTACTTTTTTCATTTTGTTTTCAATCTTGTATCATGAATCTAGATGGTCATATTATTTGGTATTCAGTAATTTATAGTGTTGTTGTTACCCAGGATATTGCGTAACATTTTGTTTATGGTGTAATCCCTCCACTTTTCTATTTCAACAATAAAGCAGGCGATTACTGTAGTAATATCTTCAAAAATGGCTGCTTCACTGAATTCTGCAAGGTCGGTCTTTGTGCATTGCTGTTTCAACAGTGGGCAGACCATGCAGGAGATGTTCCCTTGTCTGTGGTGCTGTTCCACAACCACAGTCAGGTAGTATCCCGATCTGCATACACTGGTCGGTAGATCGGTCGGTTCTGTTTCTCAAGTGTTGAGACATCGTCATTCAGCCCATGAGGAGTCAGCTCCAGGTGGAATATGCTCACCAGGTTCAATACCAATAGATGTTACTTGGCAATTTAAAATTAATACGTTTCCTAACTGGGAGCCAATGAAGCTCGACGCGTTGAGGAGGAACATGGTTACGTGCACTTTGTGTTAACCCACAAATGATATTGATAGCCAAAGGAAAGGGCAACAGCTGATAATATAATCGAAATAATCATTTCACATTCTAAAAAAAAAGAAACAAAACAGAAAATTCAACAAACAAACAACAAAGTTAAAACTCCTTCTACCCCAAACATGTGATTAGAAGCAGTCAAGTTAGTTCTGCCACATGCAGGAATGTTTTATAACCCTGCTACTCTTATTATTGTTCTTTTAATAGGCAATCAAACATGCGCTATTTACTAGAAGCACTTAAGCATGTCGAATACTTTAGCTACTGTGAGTTGAGCTGTGTATTCTCTATGCGATCATAAATGTATTTACCAGATCTCATTGATTAGGTGATATTGTTATTAAAAGTTCTTCTAGTCAACATGGTGCTTTATGCTTTCTGTGTTGCTATAGAGTTTCAAACTAGCAAGCTAGTATACAAGCTCCAAACGAGCCCCTGTGTTTGAGCGTGCTATAGGGCATAAATTTGCAAAACGGAAGGAGCTTCCAAAAATCATTCTACGTTACTTGAGTACAATTAACACTTAAGTGCATAAGGGGAGGAGGGCGTGTGGACTCAGGAGTTCGTTTATCGCGCGCCATAATGCTAAATAATTTTGTCCCAAGATTTGGGCAAAATTGCCTAAATATAAGTTGCGCATATTTTGGTGGAAAAAAGTTCAAATCGGTCATGGGGTTTTATATTCATTAGCATAAAACATTTTGGGGCGCTTCTCAAAGTTTGTTTTGCCCATTAAATCGTACTGGAGTAACTTTTTTTAAATGTTTATTTCAGCCATTTAATTAGTATTGATATTTTGGTATTCCAACGGCAAAGTGGTTTTCAGAGGGAGGTCCACTTGGGCCCACCCGTATACATCTACGCTACGGGAATGCAGAAGACCTTATGCACTTAGGTGTTAGAACAGTTAAAGACGCATCCCCTAAGTATAACGTATTATTACACCTCATGAATATTCATGAACAAAATCATGCTATTTCATTGGCTGATTCCTATTACGCGTGCTATTTCTCTAGGGAAATAGATTGGACTATTTCCCTACAACCTCGTCCCCAGAGTCACAGTGAGATGTAATAAAACAAATACTACATGGTTTATCTCGGGAAATAAGGCGCACTATTTTCCCTTGGTACTGTCTACGGGCCTATCACCCCTCACCATTCGGGTTCGGCGTGATAGGCCCGTAGCCAGTACCTCGGGAAAATAGTGTGCCATATTTCCTCTGACCATGTAGTATTTGTATATAATACTATCCTTGGGCTGTGCAGTCGTGTTAACTAAACGACCTTGCTACAGAGAAGGGAAAATATGTGGTTTAGACAAAATTCCCACCACGTTTGCTGAAATGGGATACACACTCACATTATACGATTACCCGTACATTGACGCATTAAACTTACTTCCGTGACAAGCATTTAACACGTATAGCTAAAAAACCCGTGAAGTAATTGCGGAAGTATATCTTTGTGCGTACAGTCACTATAATAGATGCGTTTCAAATCTTCCACTACGTTTCGATGTCGTAATTTGGAATGGAATGTTGCTCGTGACTTCACGTAAAAACTTGATTTGTCGGAGAATTCCACCATCTTCTCCTGCGTCAAAACAACTTTACTCTTTTGGTCTAAGGAATTAACTCCAAGATACGAATTGACACGAAGCCATCAAACACAATCGCCATTTCATCGAATAGTGGCAATGCAATAACATGAACATTTCAGTGAGTTCTGAAGGCACGCATCATCCCACGTAGCCGGCGGATTCTAGTAACATGTAGACAACGGCGGATGCCCTAGGTTTGGCTGTTAAAACATACTCCATGACTCCATCTAAATTTGTGGGTAATTAGGGGAGGGAATGAAAGTCACGACCGGATGTAATATTTTTTTGCAAAGATACAGAAATGTAATAATGTAATATCTTTTCTATCCTCTAGGCTAAAAATGTCTCAGTGAACTCTGGTCAGAATTCCTAAGCTCGATTTGTTTCCTTTTGTTTCTTGTGTTTTTATTTTTATTTTAATAAATACAATGCAACCAAAAACCAACTAATCAACCAAACAAACAGCCAACCAGCCAAAATACCAACCAAAGCATATTTGCTAACACGGATAAAGGTAAAAATGCGCTAATGTCGGCTTGTGGAAGGCTTATGAGCGGACGCTGAGAAAACACTATTTATTGCCCTTAAACCGACACCTAACGTTGAGTTTCAAATATCAAATACGATAAAACTCTGTATTCGTAGTATATTGTAGTACATTTTGTTCAAGTTTTTAACTGTCCCAGACTGTAGGAAAGATTGCAATTTCTTCAAAGGCCTTTACCGCCATGAATTTTTAGGTATATAACATTGTGGGCAGTCTGATTGTAAGAAGTGAGATAAATATACACAACAGGCGTAACATATCGCGACCGGTTTTGTGTGTGTGTTTGTTTGTGTGTTTTATCTTGGGTGTATACAAACGAAATAAAAGTTTGTGATAAAACGCTTAGCGATGGTGTACGGGTGCACGTGTCTGATATGCCAGTGTTGGTTTCGTATATTCCTTGCCAGGTTTATTCGTGTAGTGGTCAAGTATCAAGGTGGAAAAAGAAGTTTAAAAAGACGTAGAGTTTCTTGTTTAACACGAAATAAATAAATAAATAAATAAATAAATAATATATTCTCGTTGACTCATAGTATGTGACTTTTCTTAAAGATAGGTCATGTTACTTTCACTGACTTTGAAGAAATTTGAAAGGAACGCATATTAACCAAAATTAATATCTAAATACTTGTAAATTTCATTCAGTGAACTTTTTTGTAATGTTTAAAACTTATGCATTAAAACATTTTAACACATTTCTTAACACAGTGTAAACATTACACTCATATCCTCTGACCGAGACATGTAATAATTTATTGTACAAACAACTTTTCAATTACTGTTTCTTTTACATTAAATGCAATTTAAACATTCTCATTATTGGCCACACTCTCCTTTATTTTTACTGTATATTCCATAGTGCTAATATTGTTTGCCCTGGGAAATCATGCTACTGTTTTTATCCCACTACTTTCATTCTAAATAAAATCCAATTAGTCCACTCAATCTATGAAAAATACTAGGTACACCTGGACAAAAGTGCTACATAAGATTTTTTTGATGTAACTAGCAGTGAAAGATCTCCCAATCAACTTATCGAAAATGTAGAAAAAGTATGCCTGGCAAGACATGCTAACTTGCATTTATCCTACGTGGACGTATACCCCAATATTTCGACAAAGGTATATATATAGCTCATAAATGCATGTTTAGGGAGAATTTCGATTTCTGTTAGTATTTGAACATATTTTGCATGGCTATGCCTGCAAGATGTGTAGCACTTGCAATATATATGTGGAAAATGATGGTAATTATTCAAGATGGCCGCAGTTTTCTCCCCAAAATTCATTTTGCATTCTAGATGATTTGTCAGTGGGATGGGGAGTCTTTATTTAGCAAATTATTATCACAGAGTATTAATTCAAACAACTGGTCAATAAGACGGGGGCACTCCTATGTGACGAGTGGTGGGTAGAGTGCCTCGGACCACAGGTGAAAAATGGGGGTCCTTTCAGATACAAATGTACAAAAAAAAAAATACCGGGTAATTCGGTACCTCTTTCCGTACAAGCTGAATAAAGAGGGGGTCATCCAGTTTATGAGACTTTAAGACGGTGGTCACTGAGGTGTTGTTAAAACCTGAAGTTGAAAATTAAGTGCCTCTTTTCCAGGGGTCACATGCTGAAAATATCAAATTACTGCCATGAAATAATAAAAGTGTTAAAAAATGTGCACGAGGTCGTAAAATTTGAATTTGGGTGTTCAAATTCTTTAAATAGTGGATAATTTTATGCCAAACTGTGAAAAGAAAAAAGGAAAAACGGGAGTCAATGAGTATGTGAACATTAAAATGGGGGTCAATCGGGTTATAATAGCCTGGGTAATAGGTAGGACGCAGCACAACAGCACAAAAGGGGGGTAAAGCATTCGAGACTTCACAAGTCAGAACTCACAGACCTTGACTACGCAGCCCTAACAGGGGATGTGATATTTGCGCCACACAAATCTTCTACAAAACATCGTGTGGAGAATGCTTTCAGATATGTCGGTTCTACATTCTAAAGCCAAAGAGACGGAATGGAATACATGACCGTCAGTAAGGAGGAGAATTATCAACCTATCCGCACTACACACGGTTTACACAAACTCAACGAGGTGAGACTTCAAGTATATAACGGGTCATATGTGCCGACAGCAAGAAAAGACTCAAGATGTTATTAAAGGGCCGTGGCCAGATCACTAATAGATCGTCCCCAAATCCCAGATTTTACCGGAAGTAGTCAACATTTTGATATCTGAGAAAGTAATATTTTCTCACTTACCCTGTGGAGAATCTTAGGGCTAAAGAATTTATGTGGTGTGGTTTGGAAGTTACGAGCGAAAATTGTACCCTATTTTGGTCGACCGATATTCATTTTACACAGTATTCTACAGAAGGGGGGAAAAAATCATGTTTTTAGCTCCACATGAAAAACGGGTTGAAATTCGGCGCAAAAACTTTACAAGTGGGGTTTGGGATGAAAGCCATTCCATCAAGATGAAAACTTTATTATACTTAAAACGCGGTCGCCCCCTTTTAATATGTTGTATTAATAACCAACATATAGGCAAAAATTGCACATAGGTTTATGCAAATTAACATGCCTTGCCATGCTTCCTTTTTTCTACTTTTGATATGGTTTGAGGAGGGTTTGTACGCAAGTTACAGCAAAAAAATCTTCTGAGCAATTTTAAAACAGAGGTCATACAGTTAGATTGAGTGACTTTAAAGTAAAGAAAAGAATCTAAACAGATGATTCTGTCTTTCTGAAATGCAAACGATTGGCCCCTTTCTTGCCGCTGCACAATACCACCTTCGCAAGAGAAACATATGTAACGACAGCGTTTAGTTACGTCTTTAGTTAGACACAGTCAAGTCTCTATGCAGAGGACCATGATCAAATTGTCTGCCCATATCAAGCCACCAAAAACAAGTCAGGGTTTCAAACAAGAACACTCTGTTTTTTGTTTTGATCTTGTTTTTGTTTTCTGCTTTTTATGAGGGCGGTACGCCAACATATTGCTTTTGTCGTGGAGTCGAGTGGTCTCATATAGTTGCAGCATATTTGTTGACTTTACTTATTTCTTTAAGTATTAGGCGAGAAGAAATTTACTAAAATATACAGGTAAAAGAAACGGGATTTAGAAGGGAACGGACTATAATTTGAATCAATATGCAATATAACTGGGAAATCCGAAATAAATGTTCCAAACATCGGAAATCTGAAGTGAATTTGGAGATATCGTGTAGTAGAGAATGATTTGAAGAAGGATTAACAAAAAATTGATTGTGGGAGCGTCTAGTGTTACCTATTTCGCGAGATGGTTTCAAACCAATTGCTCTGTTCAGGTTTTCGGCTTCGTTACTTTTCGTAGGGGAGTGTATGGAAATTCTTGAAATGGCTGAGGCAATCTAGGCATTCTTTTAGGTTTTGACTTCGTTTACTGTTGTAAAGTTATTTACCTGTATAAAGTAGGGGAAGAAGGATTGTATGGAAAAATAAGTATGCATTATGTCTCGAAGAAGACATAGAGTTATCGCCGTTCCGACCCCCGAACGAAAGTAAATAAAAAAAAAAAACACATGCGATGATTTCAACTTCCACGGTTCGAAGAATCGAGTAATCAAACCAATATCCTTCGGATCTTCAATTTTAATATGTGCCTTCGCAGTCCTCGTATGCAATATCGCGTAATCCGTGGAAACAAATAGTACAAACCCGAACAACGAAAAAAACCTAACAAAACGGTCTGTGCACCATACAGCCACCGGCACCAGTTTTGAGCATATAAAACCTTATCGGAATGTTTCATTTCGATTTATAAACCAAATTGACTTGATTGTATATTTTTCTTCCCCCTAAGTTAAAATTACGGAGGTGTTTAAAAGGTAAAGTGCAAATTGCAATATCTAAGCTTATATTTTGAATTGTAACTTTCATATTCTTATTGTGTACTTACGTACTCATATTATGCTTGTTTAGCATGATTTGAAAAATATTTCTGTAATTTAAGCATTATATGTAAATATGGTAATCTTGAGTAGTTTTAAATTTTAATTGATATGTATTTTTAATGTGTTGTATTTGCTGCGGCCACAATGGAAGAACTTCAAATTACTTAAATTTCCCTTGAATGTGGACCCAGGATAAAGATGAAATAAACACAAACAAACAAAAACAAACCAAGTACAATCACGAGGGCTCATCACTTGTGGTAAAGTAAAGTAAAGTGTTATGGGAATTTCTTATACGTGGGCGAAATATTTTTTCGAGTGTACCGAGTCAGAATGCCAGACTCATTTCGCAATAGACGAATTTACACCGTGGAATTACTCTTTTAGTGTTGTGCATAAGGTCTTCGGCACTCCCATTGGTGCATGGGGGGGGGGGGGGGGGGGTCTAAGTGCCCCCCCACGAAAACCATTTGCCGGTTGAATTTTTTACCAAAAACTGTATTCGTTGATAGGTACATCAACACAACCACAAACAGGAAAAGATATTGAAAACGGTTGTGCAGATTCAATGGCGGGCCCCGAACCGATTTTTTGAACGCGCACCCAATTCTCACGCCCAAACATAAAAAAACACTTTTCGAGGACCTTTCCATAAAATTGGCTCTCATAATAGTTGACATCAATACAATTACATTGCTGACATAAATAATTCGAACGAAAAAGTTATTCCGTTGTGAACTCCCCAAATGCTATGCTAAATAAGAATAAAAACGCCATTGCCGAATTTATTTTTTCCACAAAATATGCGTACTGTATTTAGGCCACTTACATAAAAAGCTTGGGCAAATTCTAGCGTTAAAACATGGAGCGCGAAAAATAAAATCTGGGTCAACTTGGAAACCCCCCCCCCCCCCCATGAAAATAAGTGTTAAGTGTTGGAATTGGAAACAAGTTGCCGTTGCAAGCTTCGTTGCAGTATCGAACCTAAACTCTTTCAAAAGGGACTCAAACGCACTGTTCAATGCATCTTGTTATATAGTGTGGTCATCACTCACGGGCAATAAAATACATAATGGTCGGCAAGTTTTATGAAAAGTAGCTTGCTGTATGAAATGGGATTATGTTGTTACGTGCATTTTATCACTTTTTCCAGGTTGTGTATTTTAACCTGCCGTTGATATTCTGTTTTTGGATGGTCAAATGCAGGTTTTTATCATTCTTTGTTTGTAGTATTCTGTATCTTTTCTGTACAGCGCCTTGGGCTGTTTACATCGTAGGCGCTTTATAAGTCCCACGTTATTATTATTATGATTAAATATTGTACTGTAGCTACTTGGGTAGATAGGAAAGTGGATGTGAGACTTGTTGATTTCAATTTTGACATTAGTTCTAATACAAATTTGGCTCAGATTTTTTTTCAATTCATTTAAACTAGACGAGATCTATTGAGTGGAGCAATGAAACGTACCACATTTTAACTCACCTCGGACTATTTCCCACTAGAACCATCATTTTAAGGAGTATGAAAACCAATCATAGTGTTCACGCACTCACCTTCGAAACTCAGTTGCCAACCTAAAGAATTGATAGAAAGCAAAGCCCAGGGTACGGTCTATGTAAGCGTTTGAGTCGCTTCATGGTAATCACGACCATTGGTGTATGGCAAATCATTTGGTTGAGTACATTAAGAGACATTAACAATACAATTTAGACAAACCGTGCAGTTATATGTCAGTTATATATATTTTCTCAAATTGTTGAAAAACAACGATTTCTACACAAATGTTTTGCCGTTGTCTTTGGGTCAAGTTTCGTTTCCGTGTGACATCGAAAAATACCTTCCGCATACATGCTCGCATTAGAGAATACCGTTGAAAAAATGATATGTTTATTATTCAGGAAATATCCTGGATAAACCCAAGAAAGCCTCTACAGGAAGTTTCTTTTTTTCATTGAGTTTCATGGGAAAAAGCCAAGGGTAAACACCCTACGAAACGGACTGTGCTATGCATGTACATGTATCCCCTCCAAAGAACGGGTATTATCATAGTTCAGTGTTGACCAAGAACAACTAAACCTAGCTTCTTAAAAGTATGATCACATAGGCGTATCATCTCTCCCATGTTTTGGTGTATGTTTTATTCCCTCCAATTGCCAGGTTAGTTTTAATATTTCCATACTTTTGACATAATATCTTTATTTTTCTGCATTTAAAGCCCCATGGCCCAATCACTAATCCGTCTCCAGATCCCACACTTTTAGTGGAAGTGGCCAAAAGTTTGGTGTCTGCAGAAAGCTATTTTTTCATTTACTCTGTGTAGTATTAGGGCGAAGATGTGTTATGAGTGTAAATGTGTCTCATTTTGGTTGAGCAATGAATCTACAACCTTTAACCTATGGTCTTACAAAATCGCGATTTCTGCTTTCTAAATGATTGAGATATCAGCGTGAATTATTAGTCTGCTAGTAAAGTATTTTAAAAATACATACTGATACCTTTTGGTCATATTTAAAACTATTTGAAAAAAAAAAAAAACAGAGATGGTCGATATAGCAATTCAGTAAATGAGATCATTATCTGTAAACTACGAATCTCGAGGCCTGTGAAGTTCGCTTCAGCGCAAGTAATCTGACAATGGTCCATCACTGCCAATCATTTACTATTAAAGCAGCTGTGATTTTGAGAACACCCCCCTCCATTGTACGAGCTAAATATATACACGAGATGTAGTCAAACAAAACACGATTATTTCGAAAGAGCATTGTAAATCCCCTGTCACTTGTATATTGACTCGCGGGACTTCTTCCGACGTGACCAAGTACCGCAGAACAAGTTTCTCTTGAGCGATATTGTGTTTTTATGAGGTGCCACTAAACAGCCTCGATTGTTATCTTCAAATACACTGAAAAAAAATGTTTTATTTGATATTAAAAGCTGAGCGGTCAACGTGTTTATAGGATTTCTTTCCAGATTTATCGAACCATGATGAAATACATTGATGTGCTGTTTTTGTCTTACTTTGCTTTGTCTCACTGTAACACAAGTAACAGGGGTTGAGCGATTAGTGAACTGTAAGGGTATGAGAAGTATACCTTGAATCAATGAGAACATGAGCGTATGACTGATAAAATAACAATCTTTTCGCAGTATCTTGCAATGAACATAATAAGAAAGCATCAAAAATATTATTCCTGAAGATAATCCTACATTGGGGTACCCCTCAGCTGGAATTAAAATCTTATCACCGGCATTGTGATATTACAATGATAGACTATAGCGGTAACTGAAAAAGATCGTCAATATTATGATATTAAAGAAAATGTAAAAACACCTTTAAGTTTTTAATTTAATGTTAATTTGATATTCTCGCCAGTGCCATAATATTAATTTCTCTCCTTTCAAGTGGTATGCTTTGGAATCGGGTTAACGTAAAAAATGCTGACTGTTATCATATCCTTATTATAGAGTAGTCAAGCAGGTTATACAAATATCAATTATGAATGCAGAGGAAATATGATCACAAATTCGAAAACATATTTTTAAATGTAACGCCTTTGTAAATTGATTCACTGATGTTTTGGCAAATAATGTGGAAAAAATAAACGTCTTCATGAGCCAGCGACTAGGAACATGAAACATTATCCCACGGAATGATGTTTTCGGCAATGCGTTGCCGATAACAATGAAAAATAAAGATCAATCCATCCATTGTGAGTCTGGAGGAGTTAAAGCGGCACTGGCACATTTTCCCGGGACATTTTCACAAAAATGAAATTTCTTCAATTTGCTCTCAAATGATAGTCTAGGCCATTGGAAGAATTGAGATACATTTTACACATAAAAATAACATATCCAAAAAAATAATATAATAAGAGGTTAAAGACATCCAGGTAATTTTTCCATAACTTTAATCAACAATGTGTATATTACATGAATATCATAGACTCATACTCATTGATATTAAAACCACAAAGGTAACATACCGGTCAAACAGGGTGCATGCCGTGGGAAACATGCATACAGCGTGCGTTTTCTTGTGTGCGTTGTTCGCTATTTCCGTCGTCTGCTAAATTAATGTCGCCGGCGACATTAATTATAAAATCGTTCTGTTTACCCATACGGACGCTGATATGGTCTTAATCATTTCAGGTGAGGGCTAATGTATATAAAAGCTTTACAAACATGCAAAAATATCACTTTTGAACAATCTTGAGGGCGCACTATTTTTCAAATGTGCCAGTGTCTCTTTAAATCCTAATTGTTAGTGAGGCCAAAGAGTACACTTTGCCCGTTGTGTTTTTGTTATCGCCCTGAATATCTTTTTTTATAATATTGAAGTAACTTGGATTATTGCGCACATCCAGTGGCCGACGTAATAATATTCATTTTTGTTTACAGATGGTTGATGTTATGTTTGCATGTTTGTTAGGTTTCATCAACTGAGGAAATTTGGAATAAATGTAATTGTCAATTGATATTTTTGCACTCCTTTTCATTCAAATGCACGTACCAACCGGAATAGAGTAAGGAAATAGACAATAAATTGTGGCAGTAATGTCACTGCCATCACTCTAATGTCTTTTATACCCTGGCTCATAATTTCTTGAAAAGTTTAGAACCGTTAGCCTGCTTCCCCGCCAAAACGGCGCGCCATCACGTTGCATGTAGACGCAGTACACGCAACCATCACACGCAAGCATCCAAATTATTTTCAAATAAGGGAACGTAATTGTACAATGAGTTTTTCAGTGTTATTGTGTATCTTTCTATGCTTATCTTCTCCTAAGAGAAAATTACAAATGCACTGGACGTTCGCCGGGTGTTCATTTGTGTCAAAGTGCAGAAAACATTCGTTCAGTTAGCAAGTTAGTAGAACATCGGACTGGTAAACCGAAGGTCCCAGGCTCAAATCCTGGATGGTCAGTGAAATTTTCACTGACTGCCATTTATGTTGTTTTGTTTAGAAGTCTAAAAACAATCTTCATAATATAAATTGGGTGGAATTACCCACATGCTTGAGCTTATTTCTTAATGTAGAAAACACGTATTAGGTTGTTGAAACTTTTGGACCCTTTTCAAAGGTAAGAGAGCAAATTGCATAATTAGAAACAACAACAATAAATTCGGCGGTTGGTTGATAAAATCGTCTTTTTGTTTAAATTATTAAATTGAATTTTAAACACAAAAAATGTGAAGATGGCTTTAAGTGCTTTTTGTGATAATTTATTATTACTCTTCTGAAAAATGATACCAGATAATTACCGCTATCAAAACAAACAAAAAACAAACTTAAAGCTCTTTCTTTCCATAAGAGGTTCCCCCAAACATGTGCTAAGAAGCAGTGAAGTTAGTTCTGTTACATATAGGAATGTGTTTTTATAACCGTGCTACTCTTATTGGTCTTGCAATTGGCGACCAAAGATGCATAATTACCAGAACCCCTCAAGCATGTGCAATATTTTACCTACTGTGGATTGAAGGATGCGGGTGTATTCTTTATGTGATTTTCCAAATCCCACTGATTACGTTTTATTGTAATTAAAAGTTCTTCAAGTCAGCATGATATTTAGTACTCTTTTCAAAGCTAGCAAACACAAAACGTGGCATTCTCGCAGAGGGTGTACAAGCTCCGAAAGGCCCCCTCCCGAGTTTTGAGCCTGCTGTAGGGCATATTATTAATGCAAGACAGAGAGATTATTACACGTTGCTTGAGTACAATTAAAAAGCTAAAAGATGTAACGATATTGTCCTTGGGCTATTCGACATTGCTACAGAGAGGGGAAAACATGTGATGGTTTAGAAAAAAATTCCAACCACGTTTGCTGAAATGGGATATATATACACACACACACATTATACAATTACCCGTACATTGAAGCATTAAACTTACTTCCGTAACAAGCAGTTAACATGAATAGCTGAGAAACCCATGAAGTAATTGTGGAAGTATACCTTCGTGTGTTCAGTCACTAGATGCGGTTCAAATCTCCCACTACGTTTCGATGTCGCAATGAGGGATGGAATGTTGCTCGTGACTAATTCACGTAAGAAATTGTCGGAGAATTTCACCTTCTTCTTCTTGTGCGTCAAAACAACTTTACTCTTTTGGTCTAAGGTATTAACACGAAGATACGAATTGACACGAAGCGATCAAATACAATCGCCATTTCATCAAATAGTGATAATGCAATAACATGAACATTTCAATGAGTTCTGAAGGCATGCATCATCCCACATAGCCTGCGGTTACTAGTAACATGTAGGAAGTGGCGAGTGCACTGAGTTTGGTTGTTACAAACATACTCCATGACTGCATCTAAATCTGTGAGTAATTAGGGGAGGGAATGAATGTCACGACCGGATTAAATATCCTTTTTGCAAAGATAGAGAAATGTAATAACGTAATATCACTACTATCTTTTCTATCCTAGACTAGAAAAATGTCTCAGGGATCTCTGGTCCGAATTCCCAAGCTCTATTCTTGTCGTTTTTTTTCCTTGTGTTTTTATTTTTATTTTAGTAAATACAATACAATGTTTGCTGTGCGGGATTTCTATTTTTTGCTGAATGCCGAAAATTTTGTTTTCAATTTTACAAAGAAAGAAAAACAAGCAAGCAACCAACCAACCAAAATACATTTAACGAGCACATTTGCTAACACGAATAAAGGGGAAATGCGCTTAAGTCGGATTTGGAAGGATTATGAGTGGATGCTGTGAACACGCTTTTTTGGCCTTTATCCGAAATCTAACTTTCAAATGTCAAAGATGATAAGGCTTGGTATACGCAATACATTGTAATATATTTTGTTCAAGTTAAAAGAATGTTCCAGCTCTATTGCTTTTTCCAGACTGTAGGAAAGATTGCAATTTCTTCAATGGGCCTTTATGCCATGAAACTGTAAGTATATAACATTGTGGGCAGTCTGATTAAATTCTCGTTGACTCCGATAGTATGTCACTTTTTCGTAAAGATAGGTTGTTTTACTTTTAACTTTAATGAAATTGAAAATAATTCATATTAACCAAAATTAATATTTAAATACTTGTAAATTTCATTCAATGAACTTTTTGTAATGTTAAAACTTTAAGTATTAAAACATTTTAACACATTAATTACCCCCGGATTAATTACCACATATAAACATTACCCTCGTATGCTCTCAACAAGACATGTTGTCATTTATTATTATTGTACAAACAACTGTTAAGTATTGTTTCTTTTGCATTAAATGTAATTTAAACATTCACATTATTGGCCACACTCTCCTTTATTTTTACTGTATATTCAAAAGTGCTAATATTATTTGCCCTGGGAAGTCATACTACTTTAATCTTTTTTTTCTGAAATGCAAACGATTGGCACTTTTTTGTTGCTGCACTATATCTTCGCCATAATCACATCAAGTTTTCAGTTACGCCTTTAGTTAGACATAGTTAGACACAAGACATGATCAAATGTCAAGTCCATATACAAACCATCCAATGCAAGTCATGTTTTCATACAAGACACTCCAGTTTTGTTTTTGATTTTGTTTTCTGATTTTTGGTTTTAGTTTTTGATACTTGAAATGCATTGTAGAGAAACGGGTAAATGTAAAAAAAAATCTCATGAGTTATCTTTTTGCGTACGTATTGCAGACAGTATTGGCATCTTCCAATTTTAATATGTGCCTTCGCAGTCATCCGTGTTCAATCCCTCTTTAATGTGTTGAACACAATGGTACAAACCCGTAACAGGAAGAAAACAAATCCGCGTGTACCCTACACACGCCATCAGTTTTGATCATATAAACCATATCGGAATGTTTCATTTTCGATTTATAAGCAATACAACTTTATGAGCTTCATCATCTTGAAAATGTCTGTGATGTGGAATAAGTGGTATGGGGAATGTTCTCATTATACGTGTGTGAAATATTTGTTTCGATTATACCTAATCAGAATTGCAGAATCATTTCACCATAGACAGAAGAAGATATTTACACCATGCGTTAAATTATGTATTGTAGATACTCAGTAGAAAGTCGCACAGACCTTTGAATATGTTGTTTATTTGCAACTTCTAATCAGGGGCAGCGCCAGAGTGTGACATTTTGTTTTATAAGGAATGTCGTATGTAATTATTTATTCGGAGTTTCCAGGTTTAGTGTATGATTGATTTAATTAATATTTTCACACTTTTGTCATATCTGTTATTTCCTGCATAGCCTCCAGACCCCAAACTTTTACCGGAAATGTTGTTTGCAGAAAGCTACTATTGTTCTCATTCACCCCGTAAATATTAGGGCTAAAAGGTGTTTGGTTTGGATGTTATGAGTAAGGAACCAAATCAATATTCAACCGGCAGGCATTTTCCGGTTCTGCCCGGTTCGAGACGGTTAATTTAATCCGCTCAATCTTCTGAATCACTTAATCCGATTAAGTAATTCAGCAAACTCAATGAATTAATTGAACCGCGCGGAACCGGGCATGCAGAACCGGAAAACGCCCGCCAGTTGACTTTTGAATTCGTCCCTAAAAGTGTACCTTATTGTTGTCGCTCAATATTAAGACACACGGTAGTGTGTCCACCAAGTTTTGAAAATAACAACTTAAAAAACACCAAAAAACAGTGAAAAAAGCATTAAAACAGCCATGATACAAACGACACACACCGTGAGTATATTAACAGAAACAAACTTCCCTTTGTTTTCCGCGCGTTTGACGAGAAATAGCACTAGGTGTCAATAATCACTTAACCGCTCGCAATATACAACCAGATAATGTATTTCAACCCACAAAAATATATTGGACACATTTCATGTGCAACATATGAAATAAGAAAACGGAAACGATGAATTAGAAGTACTTTCAAGCGGTCACTTTTGGGCCATTCTCCGTTAAAGTGTTCAGGTTTGGTCTCCAAAATGACCAAATATCAACATTAATGAATTCCTGAAAATCATTAAAATCGTAAACTTTAATATTTTCAGAACACGGAACATTGCATGGGTGATCTTAAAAAATATCAGATTTTTAGTATATTGCCTAACGTTAACACTAAAGTAACGTATCTGGGTAACGTATCTGGCCGGCCTTTTCTTAATCGTGCCGTTCTTAATAAAAGTACATGCTTTACCGACTTAATACTAAAGCATGGTGTGGTAACCGACTTTATGTGTCACGCTGTTTAGCAAGAGCGCTGCGGGAGGTAGGTAACGTATCTGTCGCGGTATGAACGTTACATGAGGGATTTCTTTCATTACCAGGCCTGGAAATTGTTACTTCAAAACCAGATTTCTATGCAAAACATGTATAATATAACATTGACACGTGCTTGATTTATCGCATATTGGAACATTCTTCTACCGTTATTTTTGGCAATTTTGTATCACTTTGAATTATGGTATCGTATCTGTCTGTGATATTGGCGACATGCTCTCAGAGAACTCTTACGAAACTTTAATAATCCAATATTATCGTGTTTTGAACTTTATAATTAGGGCATAATAGAGGCTGATAAAAATGTCATGTTACCTGTGATATGCGCTCTTGTGCAACGAGCATGGACACATTTTAAAGAATGGATTTGGGCTGGCGACATGGCGAAAAACAAGAATATGCATCATCAGCCTTATTGCTTGATACTTTCTTGCCTGGTTACAACTTCTAGTCCAGATCATTTTGAAAGCATAACTCTTAAAGGTGCATTTCGTGATTTCAGCACCATCTGTTTTTTTCATTGATCACTAGATATCCTTGAGAAAAGCTTATTCCCAAAACTTGAGCTGATCCGGATCTTGCGGTTTTGTGTTATGAGCAATTGCTTGTTTCCCACGGTCCCATAGGCTACTGTGTTGTAATTTCTGTCCGTTTACGGACAGAAAATACAAAATTGCGAATTTCTTACAAATGCGACCGAATTTGCACGTAAGATTGGGCACACGTGGATTACTAAGGCTAACGGTTCAGATGATATAAAAATCCCAACATAGTTTAGGTAAGTCGGGGGGGACGAGGCTGTGGATCACGAAATGCCCCTTTAAGTATAATTTAAATTAATAAGCATTCATTCTTAACGAGCTAAACAGGCTTTAAACCGTGTATGACTGTGAGCGACACGAAAAATCGTTTTTGAACACTTTATCGGAGAATGGCCCTTATAATGATTATTAGTGGAAAGTGCGAAACTTTTACAAGTGGTCTCACAGACCTACAGCCTTTATTACGAAATGGATAGTAGCCAAACTTAATACATAATTTCTGGTTATCCTCATGATGTGCCTTTTAGTGATAATATTGAAGATAATTCACTCTATGCAAAGAAAATTACGTTTAACGGGATTCTTTTGTTCAACATCACTACTGAACCATCACTTACTATCATATCCAACAATTTGCGTTGCATGCTATAAGCTTCCTTCGTGGCCGAGCGGTCTGAGCGTTGGACGTTATTGATTTTACTTTTGAATAGTCTCTTGTTGTCGGTTCGAGTCCAGCGGTAGCCCACGACTTTCAGCACATTAAAATTACACGAGAGTAAGATCATTTTCTTTACCTACGGTCACCTTGGCCATTGAAGTTTATGGAATGGAAGTATAATTCATCTATAGTTCAAACATTTCAAAATCTTTCTTATATATGTATTTCGCAGTATTCAGTTATTGTCAAGATCAGGCAACATCAATGGTTTTTGGGCAGTTTGATTTTACATTAAATGCATCTTGATAAAAATAACAAATGGGATTTAAAAAAAAATATATATATCAAAAACCGTTACTTAGCACGGAAATGAGACCACAATTTATAAAATAATCAAGTTTATTTTAAAATATTTAGAATCAAAAATCATAAGACAAACCAGTGAAACTTTATCAAGAAAACGAGCATTACAAATAATTCGAGAAAAAGTATGCGAGCAGTCGTTCAAGCAAACAAATCTACATTGATTGTGACACATTTCATGAGCAAGATATGAATTAAGAAAACGGAAACGACGAGTTAGAAATGTTTTCAAACGGTTATTTGAAACGATAATTAGTGGCAAATAGGAAACTTTAAAAAAACGGTCTCACAGACCTACAGCCTTTATTACGAAATGAATATTGGCGACATTTAGTACATTATTTAAATTTATCATCATGATGTGCCTTTTGCTGTTAACATTGAAAATAATTGACTTCATGCAAAGAAAATTATGCTTAACGGATTCTTTTGTTAAACATTACTGATCCATCACGTACTAGCATATACAACAAATCAAGACTTGCTCTGTAAGCTTCCTCCGTGGCGCAGCGGTGTTAGCGATAGACAATATTGATTTTACTTTTGGATAGTCTGTGAGTTCGAGTCCGGTGTAGACCAGTCAAAATAGAAAAAATGATGCCTTAACCCAAAACTAATTGCAACAGAATCATTTTCTCCAGAATTGTATTGAGAAAACCGTTAAAAACAACATTTCAAAAGTTTACCAAAATCAAAGGAGTGGAACATATATTTTTAATGGGGTAAGGTTTATACAGGGGTCAAAACATGAAAAGGAACAAAACGCATCAGAAAGTATGCCAATGTGTTTGTCACCTTTCCAGGATTAAAAAAGGTATAGTTTGCCTTATCTACAGGTTGTAGTTCAAGAGTTATGAGTCAAAATAAGTTCAAGGTCACAATGGGGGTACATTTTCAGATGTATCCGTTTGTTATAAAAATGATGTGAAATTGTTCGTCTAATGGTACAGGAGCCAAAAATATACTGGTTGCACCATCCATGATATTCGTTGTATAATTGGAACGCAAAATGTGATTGGGGGCTACAGGGTCTATGGGAGGTCATTAGTCATAGCTCTGTAATTCTTATATAGAACGTTCAAACAAAGAATCTATTTCCATTTACTTATCAAGTGGGACAAATTGAACAATTTACAACCAGTCCGATCAAAATCGGACCATTCTATGAATTTTACCCCAGGATGACCTTGAACTGTTATGTGCCTATTGTACTGAAACTATAACTCGCAGATACCTTTTTTTAAACCTTAAGAGTAGCCCAATAAATTGGTATATCATTTAAATCAATTTGAACAATTCTAAATTTTTACCCCTGTACAAATGTTTCCCCCTTATTTCAACGTGTTCCACTAAGTTGATTTTGGTAAACTTTTAATATATTATTTTTAGACAATTTCACAGTATATTAACACCAGAATTGTTTCTGTTGCAATTTGTTTTGGGTCAAATCATAAAATAACTGGACTAGTGGTGGCCCACCACTTTCGGCATTATGCTAGTATTCAATTCTGGTGGTCATTCTCTTTAATTTTGGTTATGTTGGCTGTACAAGGATGCTTTTCTGGGTTCTTTTACGCGGTTTTCCAGGAGTTTTTACCAGTTTAAAGGTTTCTGAGTGATGCTGAATGGCATCTTTATAAAATTATAAGCTAAGAAATTAACAGGTGGTTTCCTTAATTGTAATGGCAATAGAATTGATACGTGGTCTCTTGGTAAAATACGTCTTACTGAATGCAAAGCAGTAAATCATTCTTTTCTTTAAAAACGTAAAATAACAGTGTATATTATCAACAAAAGGAACTAAAATACATTTCCCCAATTTTATGCCCTTTTTAATTCTATTCTCTGTGAAAAAGGCCTAAAATTGCAGAACTTTACAATCTGAATATCTCACTAACTGAAGGAGATAAAAATGTCGAAAAAGCACTGAACGTTTTAAGTATAATAAGTATATATATAATATCAATTTTGATAGCCCATGGACTTCAAGCTCTTCATATTTTTTATCAATGTTATACTCGATTCATCTGATATGTGACCCCGTACCATTCTTGCGGAGGTGAAAAATTCAATGATTCAATGAGGCGCAGGGACTTATGTTAATCATGTTATTGTGAGGAATGTTAAGGCCTGAAATACACTATTGTGCGTTTCCATACATGAATGAAATTGTATTTAGTGGCAGGTGTGAGTTATATGACCGGAGTGTCCTCCAAGATAATCCGGTGTGGCACGTGCATTTGAATTCTTTCATTTTCCCTCTCCGACTTAATTGAATAGGTCCAAAACTCCAGGGGGACGAACGTATCAACGCGAATCGACTAGAAAAGCAACATAGACAACCAAACAATTACCTGAATATACCGAGAAAAAAAAAAACAATCGACTTCGAATACTTTAATTATAAACAGTGTTCAATACTGAAATTTTAACTACTTATAGATTAATAAATATATTCACCAGTGTGATTAATAAATATATTCACTAGTGTTCAATATTTCCTAAACACTTACGTATGTAATAATCACACACACTCAACTAACAGGATTATCTGGCAAATTGACCAACTTCTACTTGCACAGCTATTTAATGTTCACAAAAGTAAAGGAAATCTACCAAAAAAACGTTGGCAACGTAAAAAAACACCAAGTTTTAAAACTGGCTCTTATTGTGAGGCAACCAGAGCAGCGGGCGCCTTCCTTTCGCCTTTAGTACTCTTCTTCCTACCAGAGAAAGAGGTCTCTGAATCATTGAAATAAGACCAATCTCCAACAATAAGAAATCAAGCAAGAAAACAAACGAAACTAAGCAATATCAACTTGAAACGTATTCAAGTCAGAACAAGACGGCCTTTACACAAGAAATAGTAGTACTAATTCCAAACTCAACTGCCAATATAACCTTAAACAAGAACAGGTGCAGTTGGAATTATTTAAATCAACAATTTTTTTTTTTTTTTTTTTTTTGTGCGTTTCCATACATGAATGAAATTGTATTTAGTGGCAGGTGTGAGTTATATGACCGGAGTGTCCTCCAAGATAATCCGGTGTGGCACGTGCATTTGAATTCTTTCATTTTCCCTCTCCGACTTAATTGAATAGGTCCAAAACTCCAGGGGGACGAACGTATAAACGCGAATCGACTATAAAAGCAACATAGACAACCAAACAATTACCTGAATATACCGAGAAAAAAAAAACAATCGACTTCGAATACTTTAATTATAAACAGTGTTCAATACTGAAATTTTAACTACTTATAGATTAATAAATATATTCACCAGTGTGATTAATAAATATATTCACTAGTGTTCAATATTTCCTAAACACTTTGCTTTACTTAATAGTTAAATAACACATCACGTTCCAGGTCGACAGCGATACAACATACAACGTATGTAGTAATCACACACACTCAACTAAAGTGTATAAACTGTTCGCAGAAACAGGATTTTCTGGCAAATTGACTAACTTCTACTTGCACAGCTATTTAATGTTCACAAAAGTAAAGGAAATCTACCAAAAAAACGTTGGCAACGTAAAAAAACACCAAGTTTTAAAACTGGCTCTTATTGGGAGGCAACCAGAGCAGCGGGCGCCTTCCTTTCGCCTTTAGTACTCTTCTTCCTACCAGAGAAAGAGGTCTCTGAATCATTGAAATAAGACCAATCTCCAACAATAAGAAATCAAGCAAGAAAACAAACGAAACTAAGCAATATCAACTTGAAACGTATTCACGTCAGAACAAGACGGCCTTTACACAAGAAATAGTAGTACTAATTCCAAACTCAACTGCCAATATAACCTTAAACAAGAACAGGTGCAGTTGAAATTATTTAAATCAACAATTGGGTCTAATGATGATGGTTCCTTTAATGAAATATGGACGTCCTCAACAATGGAATTCGGAAAAGAAGAAATGGGACCAAGTTTGCCAATGGGGCAGACGCACTTGAGTATACTTGGTGCTATCTTTAGATTTATTAACTTTATATGGCTCGTACTCTTTTAAAAGTTGGTGTTTTTTTACGTTGCCAACGTTTTTTTTTTGGTAGATTAATTTTACACATTACCCTATGTGAGCTTGCAAAATCACGATTTCAGCTTTCATATCAAAACGGTTTGAAATATCCGCATGAATTATTAGTCAGCTAATACGGTTTGTTAAAAATTTGAATATAAATCTACATATCTGATCGCTTTGGCCATATTTAAAACCACAATTTCATCCCAAGCGGTAAAGATATTGAAAAAGCAGCGATCTATGTCGAAGCCTGCGAAGTTCACTTTAAGCGCAAGTAACCGGGCAATAGTCCATCACTACGACCTATTACTATCTAGGGGGGCTGCGTGACTCATTATGGCTAGACTTAGTCACATGGCACAAAACACGTGACATATTTGCAGTTCGATGGTATTTTGCACTGTATGTCGGGAACGCATAACAATGGTTGCCAGTTCCTGAGTTTAAAGTTTCTTTTATAACTATATTGACCCGAATCCGTGCTTGCATAACATGTCAATACTTTACTTACAAGGAGTTATCTACTATTGAAAAGAAATGGGTTGAAAGAGGACAAAAGGGTTGCTTGCTATTATGTTAAACGTTTAGTGGGAGGCCCGCGCTACGCGCGGTCTCCCGCTAGCTGAGTAAACGGGAGTGATCACTGACCCTGACCGTGTGGCAGAGATATGTACCGGAAAATGGTTAACAATAGGGCAATCGATGCAGTTTACTCTTCACACTCAACATTAGTTTCACGCTTTTAATAATATTCCGTGTCATCTATGGACCCGGACTAGGATACCTGCCAGACTATGATTTACTTCACACCCGGTCACTGAAACAGAAGCGATCACCGGCATCACTTGATGAAGAGTGACACAAGTGGCCACACTCCCCGCAAACCACACAAGGGCTATGATTAAAGGAACTAACACGACTAATTTTTAGTTTACATATGTGATAATTATGGGAAGGATTCGCACATTGATGATATTACAATAAATTAATTAGCTAATTAGACGACAAGATGAATCAGGACTGCTGGGCGCATCATGTTACCGATCTCTCCACGGCCATAGTGACGATTCCGCCTTCTCGCGGCATGCTACATCAGTGTCTATTGTTGCCCCATGATGATGTCACAAAACAAGTAATTTACTTTTTTGCGTATCTAACATGTCAACTTTGTTCCTTTAATCGACGCACACTGCAGTGATATATATATATTCCTATAAAGAAATCCTACTCCCAGATTAACTCAAGACAAGAGCTGTGACCCCTCTATATACGGTCATGTTTGGCTATTGTGTATTGCCTGCATGAGGACGACCTTGATTGGTACTTCTTGGAAACTGCATTTGCCAAAAAAAACCTTTATGAAGTACCGTCACGCAAATTTCGACCAATCACAGATGACAGTCTTCACATTTTTGTGTTTTGTCAAAAAAAAAAAAACAAACAAACAAACAAAACAAACAAACTCCATTGATTTCGTGTACAAAACTTTAGCTCATGGGTTTTCCTGTTCCCCTTGCGGCCCGACATCCGAATAAATTTTAAATTTGTTGGAGGTTATTATTTTGACAATTGCACACTATGAATCAAGTAGGGACAAGAAAATGATTGACATGAGGGCCTGAGAATGCCCCATTTGCTGGTATAACTACCATAGTGTGGGGGGGGGGCACTTTCGCATCTTGGAGGTACGTGTATGTTAGGCTGTTAACTATTTGCACGCTTAGCAATTCTGTATAATTATAACACAGAAGTCTTAGTGGCATTGAGATTGCTTCGCAAATATTTGTAAGGTCGTTTGGGATGCCATCTAAAACGAACCAAGAAAGCTATATCTCTTTGGACTCATTTAATGCCATTTTATACGCCTCATGACATATAATTTGGAAATTTTTTAATTTAATTGACACCATATCATTCTATGGACAAAAATTCATCTCTGAGCGAGTATACTCGCCTGCCGCACGCAAAGAGTTAAACCCCATTGTCAGCCCGCTGTCAACCCAAAGACCCCATGTATTTTTGAAATGTCACCCAAAGACGCCATGTATTTTGAAAAGTGTCACCCACAAGCCCCCATGCATGTATGTTGAAAATGTCCCCAAAGAGACCACATTTTTTGGAGTTTACCCCTGTCACCTAAGGCCCCTTGTGGGAGAAAATTTTTGAAAATTTTCACCCAAGACCTCTATTTGTTTGAGTCTCTTTCACCGAATGCCCCCGGTTTGGAAGCGCCAGCCTAACACCCTATCCATTTCATTAGGTGATCCGTCCCCCCGGTCTACGCTTACCGTGAACGATACACCATGTCAGAGGGCAGTGTACACGTTTACAACGTGTACCACGATTGAACTTTGGCAACAAGGTACGTGAAATCGCAGCGCCAATTTGCTTACACCACGTGCTTACACATTAAAATGATGCAAGCAAGATTTAAATGCCATTAAAAAACCTAGGGGTGTCCCCTGAAAACAAAACTGTCATCTCTAAAGAACAATTTCTACTCTGGTGACATAACTTTCCGTGACACCCTCTAGAAATTTTTCTAAATATGGTTAAGTTGCAGCAAATTTCGGATTTTTGGTTTTGCATTGCAATGATAAAACTCGTGAAGGATTATGGGTAGTCTGGACAAGTCAAATTAATCAAAAGACAGCATTTGATTAGTCTCAGCTAGGAGTCACGCCGGCGGCGGTAATTACTATCGAAGCAACTGCGATCTGAGAACGCCCGCATTGTACACGCTATAAAACTAGATGTAATTAAACAAAACACGATATATTTTAAAAAAGCAAATTGTATCATCTGTCCCTTGTATTGCCCCCGGTACCTTCCTCCCGACGTCAGAACAATAGTGTGTACTACTTTCGCTCGAGCGATCTTGTGTTTTTCACGATGTGCCACTAAAGAGCCTCAATTGTTGTCAGGTGTCAAATACAGAAGGATTGTTTTAATTTTATATTAAAAGCTGAGAGGTCAATTGTTTGATATAGGACACTTTTCTTCTGGAATTAAAAGCAACAACTTTATTTACCTGAAACAGATAATTTGATTTCAATCGAAAACTAGTGTTGCGTCCCCGATTTATTTCGAACCATGAAGAAATGAGTGCTATTGGTTGGTTGTTTACTTTGCTTTGGTCCTCACTATAACATGTTAACAGACGTTGAGCGATTAGTCACTAATATTGTTGACGGTGGTGAAAAGTATAACATAATCAAGGAGGAAACTTGAGCGTATGCCTGACAAAATACAATCCTTTTAAAAAAAAAAAAAATCATACTATCTTGTATGAAAAATAAGAAGTCACTGCATCGAAACACATCTTTCTGAGGATTTGGGGTACCCTTCATCTGGAATCAGAATCGTATCACTGTCAAAGTGACATTGCAAATATCGTCAATATTAGTATATTAAACAACGCAGAAACACATATAGCACCTCATATTTTGGTATGGTTCACTAGATATCCCTGAGAAAGGGCTATTTAAAAAATTCCAGTTGATTCCGACAGTGCGTTTTGATGTTATGACCAAATCTTTGAATCACGGCCCCCATAGGCCACTGTATTGTAAAATCTGTACGTGTACGGACAGAAAATACAAAAAAAAAATTCCCCGGGGAATTTCTTCCCGAGTACTTCGAACTTGCACGTAAGATTACACTGTTAAAAATTTCCGTAAATTAAGAAAACAGATTTTCCGTAAATTTAGGGAAAATCTGTTTTAGAAAACAATAAAAATAAAAAACATAAAAAATTTCTGGCAGCAAAATTTCCGGACTTTTTTTTTGGTTCCGTAATTTTATATTAAGGAAAAATTTTGTTAAAATACACATTCTTTCCATAATATGAGACACATTTCTGTAAAATTACTGTCAAAGTTCCGTTAATTGACAGAAATTTATGTAAATTTACCCTAAAATGTCTGGAAATTCTGCTGCCAGAAATTTCCGTAAATTTACGGAATTTTTTTTAACAGTGTAAGCATACATACTATAATGAGGCCAGCGGTTCAGATGATTTGAGAAATCTCTACTTTTTGGAGGTAAGTCGGGGGATGAGGCTGTGGATCAAGAAACGTTCCTTTAAGCTTGGGTTTTTTAATGTTAATTTAATTATATTTGTGTTATGCCAATAGCTTGTTGTATTATTGCCGGTGTCGTAATGTTAATCTCTTTCCTTTCAACGAAAAAAATGGATGAATTTAGCTTCTTGACTGTTTTATATCCTTTATTAGAGTGGTCAGGAAGGTTATACAAATACCAATTCTGCATAAAAATGCAGTTTTGAAATTTGACTACAATCGAAGAGAGGATTTAAATGAAACGCCTTGTCCAAGTGATTCGTGATGCTCTTTATTACATAATTGTGGAAGATATGAAACGTTTTTCATGAGTCCAAAGCGATGTAAAAACTTGACATTATCCCACCGTACACGAATGAGGTTTTCGAGTTGCCGATAACAATGAACAATACAGCGTGTATCATAAAAACGCATGTTTGGAAACAAAAAATTAAAAATAATAAAACCAGCTCTGCTATATCAGAATGTGAACACTTTTAAGGTACATTCCTACTCTTTCCCTATGGTCTTTATCCCATCTCAATTCGACACTCCTGTCCAGAGATACAGTGCCCATTGAGAAGGTTTTTCAAATTCAAGCTGCTCCGATTTGTGAACTCACTGAATAAATGAAAAAAAGGTTTGAAATTCAGTAGAGGTGAGTTTCACAAAGGAGGACAGGTGGTGGTAGACAGGTTAGATTTTGGTAATTTCTAAATACGTAGGCATTTTTTGTTAAAAGTTTTAAGCCAGTGTTTCGGATAAGTTGAGGGTGCTGAATCAAAATGGTGTTAACAGGTTCCCGTTGCCGTTTTCCCCACCTTTCAAAATTCGAAAAACAAAATGGCCGCTGTTTTTAAAAAACAACATAAATTTTGTGCTAAACGTGGGTTTAGTCAACATAGAGGTTAAAGTGTTGGCAATACCCATGTTTATGACACTGAGGATCCTACAAAACTTATACCTAGCTGGGGTTTGCCCCCATTTTGAAATTCCAGAGGCCGCCATAAATCATATATTACTAGTAATAGATCAGCTGTCAAACGCCTTTCATGCTATAGACAAAAGACATGCGACACTAACGCATTTTTGTTTACAAACTGAGGATCCCATAAGTGGCTACTAACTAAACTCTGTTTCCTACTTGGGCTTTGCTGCCATTTGGAAATTCAGATGGCCGCCGTATTATTAGTGCCAGCTATCCAACGCCTTTTCTGTTATAAGACAAGAATGCAGCCTCGGAGCAATTACGCAATGTTTTTTCTGACACTGAAGGTCCATATTGACTACTCACTAAAAAACTGTACATAGCTCGGGTTTGCTGCCATTTCGAATTTCAGATGGCCTCCATTTAAGGATTAGCTATCCAATGCCTTCATGTTATAAGACAAAGACATACGAGCAATACGCATGTTTGTGTACACTGGAATAATGCCATATGGTGTCTAGATCAGTTGATTGTCAGCCTTTCATGCGTTTACATGCACCCAGGAGGCAGAGAACGAGAATAGCAGAACTACAACTCGGAGTGTTCAAAGACCGAGTTGGAGTGGCCATTGAATGCAGAGATATTCAGAGAAATTTGCAAGAAAAATCTTTTTGCATCAGTTTTAGCCATTAAGTGCCCTGTTATGCATCCTCTGGGACTTGGACCTGGAAGCAGTCGAATCGAGCACGAGGGTGGGCATTTCTACCGTCTTGTCGCTTTGCTTCAGGTTTTTGACAAAATTAAAGAGAGACAGGGCTATGGCACCCAATAAGCCTGCTATCCCTTTCTGATTCAACTTGTAGCACCACCACGCTTCCTTTCACCGAGTGTGAAAGGCTAATGACCAACCTCACCATAGGCCAGCAGATCCAACTAATGTCAACATTACACTTAGCGGCTGGTGGAACCAGATCATAGATCATGTCAACAGGCTTTTTGGAACAGGTTGCCGAAGTTGCTCCAATTGGACCTTTTACACCTAGTAGCCAACATCACCAAGGAGGCCTGTGTTGTCGACTGGTGTTTCTAAAAGCAATCCATTTTGACACCTCAAAGAATACGGGTTACTGGTGGACATTGGGGAAAGAAAGGATTATCATACCGAACCTTAAAAGTGTATAGATCAGCTATTTCACATTATCACGAGCAGATAGAGGGAAACCATTGGAGAAAAATTACTGGTGTCTATGTTGATGAATGCTTTAATCGCAACCCTAGATATTCATACAAACATGGAAAGTGGAACCAGTGCTGAAAATTTCCTGTGACTTGGGAAAAGATCTATTCTCAAAAGATGTCGTCATTGAAGTTAGCCTTGAAGTTAGCCCTTGCCACATCATGGAGAAGTCAGCTTTGACTCAGTATTGGATTTCATTTGTGGAGTTTCCAAGAGTTGTCTATTTTATTCCTTCTCGCTTGCAAAACAGAGTAGACCTTGTTATTCCGTTAAAAAGTGTTGAGATAACAATCCTTTTTCAAATATATAGACCCGATGCATTTATCAACTTCCATATTTGGCATGATGTTTTGCCTTTCACAATGCTTTTTAGAGGCAAAGAAAAGCCACCAACAGTTCTAAATAACTTGTGTGGTATTTCCGTCCTTTCTCTCGTTGAACCCAACCACTTCTCCTGTGTCTCTTGATGGAGGTCAGTGAGCTCCCCAACCTTGAGAAAGCCATCTGACATGAAGGTCAGTTCTGGATGAGGGCGGGTTGGCATAGTGGCTCACCCTCTCCCTTTCATCAATGCGACCCTGGTTTGATTCCCTGCGGAGCCACGTGTCGTACGTGAATTTGGTTGCCAGTCCATACGTGTCCTTGCATGTTTTCTCCAAGAACTTTGGTTTCCTCCTGCATTTGAAATCGACTTCTTCCCATAAAGCCTTCTTGGGTTCGCTCGGATTACTCGTTGTGTTTAGTAGCAAGGTCGCCACTGTGGCACCCTGAGCACTTTTTGGTGGAGTTGTTGCGCGTTATACGAAACCGATATGAGATGGATATGATGTAAGCTTCGCGCTTCCAACCCAGGGGCTTCGGTGACAGAGGACTGGAAAAATAGGGGGCTTTGGGTGAGAGAACGCCAAATTGCCCCAATAGGGGTTTTTCATGTGAAAAAAATTTGCAAAATTTCCCCCAAATGGGGTTCTTTGGGTGACATTGGTTAAAATTTTCAAAAAATATGGGGTCTTTTGTGACAACGATGCTGAAAAAAGGTCAAATATTAAAAAAAATATGGTGTCTTTGGGTAAGGTTTTAAAAAAAGGGGTCTGAGTGACCAACGGTTCTGACCAGGTCTTAACAACCTCAACATACTATCACTCGTCCAAAATGGAAGTGCCCCGGGTAATAAGAATTAGATATTATATTAATCGGCTTCCCATTCCATTGTGTAAACGCAATTTTCCAACCAGTTTGCAATTATGGAGGCTCTCTTGTGACAGCTGTGCATCTCCTCTTTCCCTCCCTTTATCACAGAATTGAATAAGATCCGCTTTTGCAGCGCTAGTTATTCCTCATTTTTTGTATCCACACTGGCCAAATTCCTGGTTAGTTGCTGTTGTTTCTTAATGATTTCTAACAACTTCTTTTTTTACTGAAGTCACTTTTCTCTGAAGGGTGAGAGTCATAATTCAAATGAGGATTTTGTTTGTCTGAATTTTGTATCAGAATCTTATAATAGGTTTCTTCAAATCGATAGTGTTGTCATAATTCTAACTCTGAATTGCAACAGACATTTTGCCAATTGAATGAGTTCCAATTTGAAATCCTCTGTTCTGTTTTGATAGAGCAATTCCGAAATTTCAGATTGAAGACCCGGGGTGAGTATTTATATTCCGCCGGGATCCCATCGGGCTCTATAGTATGCCAGCGAATAAAGCCTGAACTAATGTTGCATGAAGAGTCAACTGAAATTGAGTGTCCTATTCGTTCCGTTGTCTTAGCCGGAACTATGAGTACGACGACGGACTATAATAACTACACCCTTGTGTTACCCCCCCCCCCCCCGATTTGGATAACGCAGTTGTATATAGTTTGCAAGACACGTAAATTGGATGTTAATGCCGTCCCATGCCGGAAGACCAAACTGTGTACGCCTGTTTCCCTTTCCAATGCATAACCCTTACTGATCATCCCTCCGAGACCCTCTGGCTGAATTTAATGCTCTATTTTTTAGGGGTTTTGGCTTGTAATTATAGGACTTTTTTGGACTTGTCATAGGTTTGAAAGTCATGAGAGCCGGCGTGGTGCAGATAGTATAAGCGGAATCCGGTTGTCCGGGGAAAAAGAAAAGAAACTTCTCTCCCGCCCTAATTGCTTCATGCTATGTGAAAGCCGAGGTTAGGCCTCCATAATGTTTGTCCCGTGGGGATGACACCCCCCTGGTGGGACCGTTCGGAGAAACCCACTTAAACAAAGGGTTCTTGCATGTCCTCTGTCTAAACAGAAAGGTGATGGATAAGTGATTTCCTAACAATATGGCGGCCATCTTAATTTCAAAATGTAGTAAACACGCTAGGTAATTGCAGTAGCCAATAAGGAATCCTCAGTATCATAAACTTAAACATGGGTATTGCTCTGCATTTTCTGTCCATAACCTGAACGGCACTAGATAGTTGTCCTAATAAAATGGCATGCCATCTTGAATGTCAAATGGCAGCAACCCAAGCTAGGTACAAGTTTTGTAGTAGCCAACAGGCAATTCTCATTGTCACAAACATGGGTTTTGCTTTGCATGCCTCCTGTCTCTGGCCCAACGCAAGGCGCTGGATAATTGATCCTAACAATATTCGGCCATCTTGAATTTCAAAATGGCACAAACTTAAGCTCGGTACAGTTTTGCAATAGTCAAAAAGGAATCCTCAGTGTCCCATAAACATGGGTATTGCCACCACTTCTCAACTGTTCTTCTAATGTTGCCTAAACAACCCCAAGTTTAGTACACAAATTATGTGAAATGGCGGCCATTTTGTTTTTTCTCAATTATTTGAATGTGAACACGGCACCGGCGTACCTTTTAAC
The DNA here is from genome assembly GCA_023653785.1 of Ophioderma brevispina. Lineage (NCBI taxonomy): Eukaryota > Metazoa > Echinodermata > Ophiuroidea > Amphilepidida > Ophiodermatidae > Ophioderma > Ophioderma brevispina. Next base: position 88,454 of record JAMKCH010075320.1, read on the forward strand.
AGCCATTTTCGGATTCACATCCTCGAAATACCCTAAAACATTTGCTTAACCACTTTTTAACATAAATGCCTCCAGCCCTTTAAATGAGCACAAATATTCAATTTTTTGACCTGTCAGTGGAAGGATTGGGCTTACAATACGTATTATTGAAATTATTAGGAAAGCAGTGTACTGTGTGAACTTAATGTTTTTAATATTCTTTTATTTTTTGTAAAGGGAAGAAATTTTAAAACAATGGTCATGTATTATTGTGAGCATAGATTTTCCATGTAATTGTTTGATATTCCCTGATCCCTTTATGTCTGTTATATCATGTCAATCAAAAATTGATTCAATTCAAATGCAATTCTTGTTTGTTTGATTGATTTAATACCAACGTTTGCTTTGAACACGATATTCAGTATAAATTTTTATATGACACTCGCTCATTAAGTTGTTTAACAAAGTTTTTGTTCTGGTTTAAATTGTCCTCAATGCCATACCAACTTTTACCTGACCGTTAGGTTAGGGTCATTGAATCGGACACCCCGATTCAAAAGGGCTTGCAAAACTTGTCATAATTTTGAACCAAAAATTCAAAATTACACCAAACAAAAATCTTTGTCAAAGAGAGATTACTGAGAAATCCGATTCCTTATCAATTGATTACATAGTTTTGCATTAAGAAATAACTCGCTTTAAAAAAATAAATCCTGCGACCGTCTGGATGAGTTAACTCCATTGTAAGTGAGGCCAAAGTGTACAATTTGCATCTATGTTTTATTTATCTGGCCCTGACCTTTTTTTATAATATTGAAGTTCCTTCGATCATTGCACACATCATTTTTGTTATTTACAAGCTTTTTGATGTATAAGTTTGTGTTTTTTGTTTGGTTTTGGCGCTTTCATCAACCCGAGTATAATAATGTTATTGTCAATTGATTTTTGCACTCCTTTCCATCAAAATACAAGTACCAACCGGGTAATAGTAAGGGTACGACGACCTTTAGGATTGATTAGGTGGCAACAAAACACCCCACCCCCCACCCCCCTTCAGGAAGACGAGTACCACATACTTGATTTTTGGTCTCGATGCAAAATTAATGGTCCTCCCTCTTTCCAATGAAAAAAGCAAAGTGAAATAAGTAGAATTGTAGAAATAAGTTCTTTAAATTGGGAATTTTGAAGATCTTCTTCTTTTATTGGGGGAGGGGGGGGGTGACCCGATTTTAAAGGTCCCCAGGAAATGAGATGATAAACTACTACAAAATCTTTACGGGACATTCCATTCCAATAAACAGGGCCAAGAAACAAAGAATACACTACCAGCCAGTGACATCATTAGTGAAACTATTGATTTTCAAGTCAGTGTCATGAATAGATTCACCCATCACCTGGAATTTTCTATTACTCCTTCTCTGAAAATCAATAGTTTTCACTAATGATGGCCTCACCAACCCTTGGAAATATTGAATGCTTTCTAGTCCCTCCTTGTAGACTTGACCCACTACATAAATTCTATTTTGAATTTTCCTGGACCTTTTAAGTCTATAAATATTTCATCTTGAAGAATGTCCTTCATCCCCAACATGATCTATACAGTCTTGGATGACCTGATTTCTTGATAGAATGGCTTCACCTTAAACCCAATCTGTAAGTTTCGTGCCAATATTTCAACCCTTTTTGATATGAGAGCTAAAATGTTATTTTGTAATCGCCCATAAGTACTCGTCAAATTAATATCGGTCGACCAAAGGGGCATAGTTTCGCTCATAACATCAAACAAGCTCCCTTTAGCCCTACGATTCACAGTTATATTAGAAAAATGTAGCTTTCTGTCGTAGCAACATTTCGACCACTTTCGGTATAATCTAGAGGTTCCCTTGGACGATGCTATTAGCGATCGCCATGAGCTTTAAAGACCAACACACATATACACTGTAGTCCTTCTATGGCCCAATACTACACAAGTGGAATTTCTTTACAGATGGACGATTCGCCGTGTGTTCAATAATGGTGGCCTAATATGCATGGGAAAACACATATTTTGGGTGCAACTTTTCGAACCCCCTTTCAAAGGTAAGAAAGCGAATTGAATAATTAAATAAAACCACAACTTTAGTAAACATACAATATGGCGCATAACCTCGACGGTTGGTTGACATTAAATTGTCTTCTTGTCAAATTATCAACTGATTTTAAACAAATGTGAAGATGGCTTCGAAGTGGCAGTTTGTGATAGAATTTATTACTAACTAATTCTGATTTGTTACAATACTGATTACCAGATAGTTGCGTTCTCTATTCTTACCGCCTATGTGAAAGAATTTAAATTTTAAACCTGTCTCCAAAATAGAAACAAAACAAGACATATAATAAAAACAAAACAAACAAACAGCAAACTCAAAACCTTTCTCTTTTCGCTCCGTAAGACGACTCAGACTCCCGAACATTTGATTAGCAGCAGTCAAGTTAGTATATGCCACATTAGAAATGTTGTTTAAGTCGAACAAATATGCAACTATTTACAAAACCCCCTCTTAAACATGTCGAATATTAATACCTACTGTGGGTTGAATGAAGCAGGTGTATTTGTTACTTGATCTTAAACGTACTTCCAGATCCCGCTGATTAGGTGATTATTGGTAATTAAAAGTGTTTTCAATCAGCATAGTAGTTTTTGCTTGTCTTCCTGTGTTGCTAATTATAAACTGTGTGTACCATTAAACCAGTAAAAGACGTAGCCTCTAAGTAATAACGCTATTACCCTTGGGCTGTGCAGTCGTATTAACTAAACGACATTGCCTAACAGGGAGGGGCAAAGATATGACTGGTTTAGAAAAAATTCCCACCACGTTTGCTGAAATGGGATATACACACATTCTACGATTACCCGGACATTAACTTACTTCCGTAAAACAAGCATTATCATGTCTAGCTGAAAGAAACCAGTGATAATTGCGGAAGTATATCTTTCGGGCGTGCAGTCACTACAGAGGGGTTCAAGTGTTTCCAATCCGATTTCGAGGTCGTTAAAGAGGGATGGCATTTTGCTCGTGACTTTCGCGTAAAAACTTGAATTTGTCGGAAATTTTCTGCGTAAAAAACAACTTGTAATTTGTTGGTCTATCCTTATAGTACGAAGATACGATTGACACGAAGCCCTCAAACACAATCGCCATTCATCAAATAGTGGTAATGCAATAACATGAACATTTTCAAGAGTTCCCTGAAGCATGATTGCAATCGTCCCCCACAGCCTTCGTGTTACTAGTAACCTGAGAAAAAACATGCCGAATCACTGATTTGGCTGTAACCAAACAAAACTCATGACCTCCATCTTAAATTTTTGAAGATTAGCACGCAAAATAAAATAAACGCAATACCACTGCTATCTTTTCTTTCTCTCCTGGGCTCATCACAAAATGTCTCAGTGAACTCTTGGCCGAATTCCCAAACGCATTCTTCTTCTTTTTTTCTTGTGTTTTTTTATTTTATTTTAGTAAGACAAGACAATTTCCTATTTTTTTTTGCTGAATGCCGAAAGTTTGTTTCCATTTGATTTAATACAGAACGTTTTTGCCTTGAACACGATTTTCAGTATTAATTTATAATGACATTATCATTAGTTGTTTAAAAAAGTTTTGTTCTGGTTTATTTGTCCTCAATGCATACGCAACCGTTATAACTTGCCGGTGTGTTAGGGTCATTGAATCGGACCAACCCGCTTCAACAGGCTTTAGCAAACTTTGTCATAATTTGGAACCAAAAAATCTCAATTACAAACCAAACAAAAAATCTGTCAAAGATAGATTATGAGAAATCGATTCCTTAATCAAAATATGATACATTAGTGCATTAAGAAAAAAATAATTGCACCTTTAAAAATCCTGCGACATCGGGATTAGTTAACTCCTAATTGTAATTGAGCCAAAGTGTACAATTTGGCAGCTATGTTTTATTCTGTCCCTGAACATCTTTTTAGCTATGAAGTTCCTTCGATCATTGCAGCACACATCATTTTAGTACAGCTGTTTGATGTTAAGTTTGGGTTTTTGTTGGTTTGGCGCTTTCAAATCAACCGATTATAATAATGTAATTGTCAATTGATGATTTATCCTTTCCATCAAAATACAAGTACCAACCGGGGAATAGTAGGTTACGACGACCTTGATGTGATGGATAGGGGCCAACACCCCCCCCCCACCCCCTTCAGAGCGAGGTACCAGCATACTTGATTTTGGTATCGATGCAAAATTAATGGTCCTCACCTCTTTTCCCATGAAAAAGCAAAGTGAAATTTTTTTTTTTTTTTTTTTTTTTTTTTTTAAATTGGGAATTTTTGAAGATCTTCTTCTTTTATTGGGGGAGGGGGGGGGGGTGACCCGATTTAAAGGTCCCAGGAAATGATATGATAAACCTACTACAAACCTTTACGGGAACATCCATTCCAATAAACAGGGCCGAAAAAAGAATCACTTACCCATTGACATCATAGTGAAACGTATTGATTTCAGTCAGTGGCATAAGATTCACACCAGTCAGCTGGACTTTTCTATTACTCTCATGAAAATCAATAGTTTCACTAATGAATGGGCATCACCAACCCAAATTTGAATGCTTTCTCGTTCCCTCCTTGTAGACTTGAACACAAACTACTAACTTCTTTTGAATGTCCTGGGACCTATAAGTCTATAATATTTATCTTTTAGAAATGTCTTCATCCCACACATGATCTATACAGTCTTGGATGACCCGCTGTCTGATATAATGGCTTTCCACTGAAAAAACCCATCTGTAAAGTTTTCGTTCAATATCTCAACCCGTTTTGATATGAGAGCTAAAATGTTATTTTTGTAATCCCCTAAGTACTCTGTAAAATTAATTCGGTCGACCAAATGGGGCATTTTTCCGCTCATAACATCCCAACAAAGCTCCTTTACCCTACGATTTCACAGTTATATGAGAAACTAGTAGCTTTCCTCTGATAGCAACTGTTCGACCATTCGGTATATCTAGTTCTGGGGACAGGCTATTAGCGATCGGACATTGACCTTAACACACACATACACTGTAGTTTATGAATGTTTAAATTAAAAAAAAGTGGAATTTCTTTACAGATATGGACGATTTCGCCGGTGGTGTTCAATAATGGTGCATAATCTGCATGGGAAACACATTATTTGGGTGCAACTTTCGAACCCTTTCAAGGTACGAAATCGATTGGAATAATTAAAACCACACTTTAAGTAAAACATACATCTGGCTCAATAACATCGACGTTTTGTTTACATTAATTGTCTTCTGGTGCAAATTATCAACTGAATTTTAAACAATTAGATGGCTCGATGGCAGTTTGTGATCTAATATTTATTACTACTATTCTGATTGTACGAAGACTGATACCAGATAGTTACGTTACTATTCTTACCGCCTATGTGGAAGATTTAAATTTTAACCTTCTCCAAAATAGAAACAAACACGAAATATATACACACAAACAAACAAACAGCAAACTCAAAACTCTTTCTCCGTAAGACTACTCCCGAAACATTTGATTAGAAGTCAGTCAGGTGTACTCTGCCACATGTAGGAAAACTGTGTTTTAGCGAACAAATATGGCACTATTAACAAGAACCTCTTAAACATGTCCGTATTAATACTACTTGGTTGATGAAGCAGTTGTATTTGTTACTTGATCTTAAACGTAACTTTCCAATCCGCTGAGTAGGTGATATTTGTAATTAAAAGTTTTCCAGTCATCATAGTATTTTTTTGCGTCTGTGTTGCTAATTTTATAACTTGTGTACAATTAAAACATTACAAGGTACCTCCTAAGTAATAAACGCTATTAAACCTTGGGCTGTGCAGTCGTATTAACTAAAACGACATTGCTCAGGGATGGGAAAAGATATGAATGGTTTAGACAAAAAGGTCCACCACGTTGCTGAAATGGATATACACACCCATTATAACGATTACCCGTACATTAAACTTACTTCCGTAACAAGCAGTTATCATGTTCAGCTGAGAAACCAGTGAAGTAATTGCGGACGTATATCTTCGTGCGTGCGTGAGTCACTACAATGGGGTTCACGTTTCCAAATACGTTTCGAGGTCGTAATGAGGGATGGAATGTTGCTCGGCCTCGTGACCTTCGCGAAAACTTGATTGTCGGAGAATTTCTTTTCTGCGTAAAAAAAACTTTAATTTGTTGGTCTAAGCTTATTAGTACGAGCTACGAATGACACGAAGCCACAAACACAATCGCCATTCATCAATATGGAATTCAAATAACATGACCTTTTCAATGAGTTCTGAAGGCATGCATCGTCCCACATAGCCTGCGGTTACTAGTAACATGTATGAAATGCCGAATGCACTGAGTTTGGCTGTACCAAACAAACTCCATGACTCCATCTAAATTTGTGAAGAATGTAAGTCACGACAAAATAAAATAACGCAATATCACTACTATCTTTTCTATCCTGGGCTCACAAAATGTCTCAGTGAACTCTGGCCGAATTCCCAAGCTCTATTCTTCTTTTTTTCTTGTGTTTTTTATTTTTATTTTAGTAAAGACAATACAATTTCTATTTTTTTGCTGAATGACGAAAAGTTTGTTTCCATTTATACAAAGAAAGAAAAGAAAAAATACACTTTTTTGGCCTTTATCCGATTACTTTGAGTTTCAAATGTCAAATATGATAAAGCTTGGTATTCGCAGTAGATTGTAGTACATTTTGTTCAAGTTAAAAGACTGTCCTATATAGCTCTATTGCAGTTTCCATTGCAGTTCCTTCAACGGGCCTTTAACGCCATGAAACTCTAAGTATATAACATTGTGGGCAGTCTGATTGCATTCTCATTGACTTATAAACGGTACCCAAAAATTAAGTCCCCCTCTGGGATGACCAGACTTTGTCATGACAAAACTCACTTTGATGGGTATATTTCTTCCCATCAAATAATTTATTGTTTGCAGGAAACATTTTTCCATGTAATGCAGTTCATCATCTGTTGAAAGGTGATACCTTTTTCTAACAACAAGCATTTGTGTAGAAATGTTTATTTTTCAAAACAGACCAAAAAAAGTTGCACTTTTCAACTTGTTGGCAATTTATTGCAACATAATGTGAAATGGAACCCTTTAATGTGGTCTTTACTGCATAAACAATTTCAAATGCACTGCCAAATTAGTCAGCCGTGTAATCCGATTACATAATGCTTTTCGTAATGATGAGTGCAAGAAGTGATACAGGTATGGGTCATGAAAAGATAAGACGATGCTTTATGAATTGATTCAGGTGTGGGTCATGAAAAGAGAAGCTAAATTTAAGTGAATGCTTTAGGAATGAACTGATTGATGATTGATGAATGGCAAATGTTGCAATAAATCTTTCATGTCGTATTTGGCAATGTGATTTCTCTTGCAATGGGTCGTTTAACTGAGTTAGAACGGGCGAGATGCACTGCATTTCTGGAAGAAGGGGTTCCTGTAAAAGAGATTGCAAGGAGAATGCAGTGTACACCATACAAAACTTAAGAGCCAAGTACCAAGCTACTGGTGGGGTCAATGTTGATGATGACACATACAACATTAGCTAACATTAGCAGATTGCCACAAATTCCACCAGGGCATGGGACAGGGTCGACCAAGGGCTGATCAGTAACCTTACAAATTCTATGCGACGTCGCTGTTTAGCTATCATTGACAAGGATATTGTTGAAACAACACCCGAGATTGAATAAGAAAGAAACTTAATTAAAAAATTAATGTAATGGCAATTTTATTTAAATTCAGAAGGGAAATGAATCGTTATGTTAAATGAAACATTTTGAAACACGCGCTCAACTAAATTGAAGCAGGCTTAAAGTAATGAACTTTTGTAAACATGTTGGCACTTTAGAAAGTTGGAAAGTGCAACTTTTTTTGGGTCTGTTTTGAAAAAATAATTTTTACACAAATGCTTGTTGTTAGAAAAAGGTATCACCTTTCAACAAATGATGAACTGTATTAATGGTTCCTGTTAACAATAAATTATTTGATGGGAAGAAATATACCCATCAAAGTGAGTTTTGTCATAACAAAGTCTGGTCATCCCAGAGGGGGACTTATTTTTTGGGGACCGTTTAGTATGCCACGTAAATATAGGTTGTGTTACTTTAATGAAATTGAAAAGAATTCATATACCAAATAAATATTTTAATACTTGTACATTCATTCAGTGAACTTTTTATAATGTTAAAACCTTATGTATTAAAACATTTTAACACATTAATTACCACAATATAAACATTACACTCATATCCTCACAAGACATGTAAATCCTTGTTTTTATTATTTTTTATTGTACAAACAACTGTTCAATTATTGTTTCTTTTGCATTAAAATGTGATTAAACATTCACATTAGTAGCCACACTCTGCCTTTAGACGTGACCTGTATAATCAGAGTGCTAATGTTTGTTTTGCCTCTGTAGGGGAGTCACGGGCTACTGTTTTAATGCCAACTACTTTAATTCTAAAGAAACATATAATATAATTTATTAATATTTAATAAACACTATCATCCAAAAATTATCAAAACGCCAACAAAAATTACAAAACAAAACAGAGTCAATAGATGGATACAAATGGGACTTCAAGCCCTTTTTGAAGCTAGATATTGTACAAGCCTCCCTGATGTTTTTGGGAGAAAACCTAATCACCTATACATATAAATTAAAGAATGAACTAGATCACGATGCTGCTTTCTGAAATGCACACGATTAACGCTTTTCGTGTTTGCTGTACTGTAATCTTGGCCAGAGACACATCATGTAAGACCAGCTTTCAGTTACGTCTCTTGTTTGACAACGTCAAGTCATGTTAAAATGTCAAGTCCATATGCAAGACATTAAAACACCAGTCATGTTTTCATGCAAGACACTCCAGTTTTGTTTGTGTTTTATGCTTTTTTTGGGGTTTAGTTTTTGACACTTGAAACGCAGTGTAGGGATAAACCAGGTTAATAAAAAAAAAATATTTAAAAAAAATTCTCATGAGATTTGTTTTTGCGTACGTATTACAGACGGTTTTGGTATCTTCCCGTTTTAATATTCGTCTTCGCAGTCATCCGTTTGCAATCTCGCTTTAACCCTTGTCTTACCAAGCCTTTTTTGTAATGCTTACGATTTTGATACCAGTGGATAGCTATGGTCCTTCTCTTTCCAATGATACCAAAATAAGTACCAACATACCTAGTATGACGTCTTAAAGTCCGCGAGCCGGCAAAATTGGTATTTCCAATTTTACGCTAAAAATGGAAGGAATATCGGGATTTTTATGCGGTTTCAGCTCTAATGATGCCAATTGACTATTTTTAAAACACAACCATAGAGGTTAGTAGAGCCATACGTGGCGATAATATTTTCAAAAATGTACTATAAAATATCCTTGGGTGGCAACCACCCCCTACCCTTCGACCTTGACGGCATACCCTAACCCCCGGTGAAGGGGCATACCTTTCACATTTTTTTTTTTCGCTAAAATGACCCGAAAGGATGATAGGATGATTACCTCTAACTTTTGAAGCTTTTGGCATTTTTAGCGCATCGGAGCAAAATTCACTATGGGGTGGTAACCCCCCCCCCCCCACCCACCCCCTTAGTAAGACGAGGGTTTTCCGTTGAACACAATGGTACAAAACCCGAAACAGGAAGACAACAAAACGTCTGTACTCTACGCAGTCAGTTTTATCATGTAAAACTATAATAGTAATGTTTTCATTTTCGATTTATAAGCAATACAACTTCATGAGCTTCTCATCTTGAAAATTACTTTGATGTGGAGTAAGAGGCATGGGGAATTTTCTCATTATATGCGTGTGAAATATTTGTTTCGAGTATACCTAATCATGCTAATCAGAATGCCAGAATCATTTCACCATAGACAAACGAAAATATTATACACCAGTCGTTCAAATATGTACTGTAGGCACTCGGTAGAAAGTCGCACAGACGTTTGGATCGTGATATCTTGTTGAGTTGCAACTTTGACATTATTTCAAATGGGGGGTCAGCCGCCTCCTAAGAGTTTCCAAAATTCAGAAAAAAAACGCGGTTTAAGCAATAAATTTCGTTAACATTAGGGGGCCTTTACGTATATGAGTTAATCGTGTAATTTTTCGACTCTCCCAAACTTTACCTTGGCACCGCCCCTATTTCTAATACAAATGTTAGCTCAGAAAGTTCCAGTTTTTTAGAAATTTCAACCAGACAGATATTTTAAGGAGCGTGCAACCTTCATCTTGGAGACAATACTACAAATTTTTAATATCACCACACACCCCTTTCTACTAGAAGCCATCGTATGAAATCAACCGTAAAGCCTGTCGTGTCGAAACTTTTGTGTTTGCTCTCTCTCGGCGTCGACAGCTTAACGTCCGCCTCCAATTACTGGTATAAAAACCACGTTCGGTTGACCAAGTCCATCTAAACCAAGATACTTATACTTAGGTATACCTTGGGCAAAACCATTTGTTCATAGGGCCCCATTTTTTTGATTAAACTTTTACAAATATTATTTTCTCAATTTTATTTGAGAAAAGATATCTCACGCGGGAACGTTACTTGTTTACTATAAAGAGAGAAAGGGGAATACCCCTAGTTTGTTTTTGCCAAGTGCACCTGTTTAATGCACAATAGGGGAAGTGGGGAATTCCCCAAGAATGCTAAACTTAGAAACTGAGTCAACTTGTTTATGCTTTGAGATCGAAACATTGTAAGATCTTGGGAATATCCCTCAAATTTTATATGGAAAGTGAGTAATTTAGATGATGTAAATTTGGTGACATCTGATTTGACCGTGCTAGGTTATGTTTATGGCATGTAGGATGATGTATGACTGATTGTTAGAAAGGGGAGTTTGGCTGTGAGAGGTTAATCATTACTTGTGACTGACAGACTGAGGTCAGCAGTTGCAATCAGCTATACAGTATGGTTATAGATAGTTTTATCTACAATAATGGAGATTCATGCTCCACACAGTACCAAGATTTTTAGTATATTTTCAATTCATGTGAAGCAGAGTGCTGTAATTATTCATATCTTCGCTTTGAAGCCGAAAGTGCGGGAATCAAAATAGGATTCCAAATTGTGGACAGATAGAAATCGTGGTGATTATCTTGGACTGATATACTGTGAAACATTAGTGTCGTCGAGGGACTTATGTAACCTTGTCGCCTTGAACTGCTGGACAAAGTTAACTTCTTGACTGAGAATATTCCCATGGAATATATTACCTGAGGATTCATAAGCGTGACTTTGCATGCTGTCATTTTGAAGTTTCCGTGCGCTTTGTGAGGAAATTATCGTTGAACTGCAACACTTTCAACACAGGACACTAGTAAACCCTAAGTAATCTTAACTAATTGTGTGTAATTATATATGTAATGTTGTTTTGGACATACCAAATTCTTGAACCAATTACAAATCATTAAATCTGTTATATTATATAAAATTTAGATCACTTGTGCACAAGGCTCGTTTATTTGGTGTTTGAAAGATTCGGCCCTTAACTCTACGAGACTCTAACACCATTAAAGGGATGCATGCATCATAGGCCTATGTCTCCCACTTTTTTAATAAGGGAATGGTGTATTATTATTTATTCCGAGTTTCCAGGTTTACATAATGATTGGGTTAATTAATATTTTCACACTTTTGACATATCTTTATTTTTCTGCATTTAAAGGTCCATGACCAGATCAGTAATATCCTCGTCCCCAGTACCCAAACTTTCACAGGAAGTGGTCAAATTTTGGTGTCTGCAGAAAGGTACCATTTTTCTCATTTGCCCTGTGAAATATTAGGGCTAAAAGGTGTTTGCTTTGGATGTTGGGAGTGCAAATATGTCTCATTGTGGTCGACCAATATTAATTTTGCAGATTACCCTATGGGGTTTACAAAATCACGATTTCAGCTCTCATATCAAAATGGTTTCAAATATCCGGGTGAATAATTAGCTAGTAAGGTTAGTTATAAATTTGAATATAAATCTACATATCTGATCCCTTTGGCCATATTTAAAACCACATTGTCATTTCAGGGGGTAAGAGATTGAAAAAGCAGAGATCAATGTCTAATCCTGCTAAGTTCGTTTGAGCGGAAGTAACCGGGCAATGGTCCATCACTGCCACTTTTACTATCGAAGCAATTGTGATTTTGAGAACACCTTCATTACATGAGCTAAATATATGAACGAGATGTAATCAAACAAAACACGATTATTTCGAAAGAGCAGTGCAAATCCTCCGTCCCTTGAATTGGCCCTCGGGACTTCCTCCCGACGCGACAAGTAGCGCTGAACAAGTAGTGTGTACTACTTTCTCTTGAGCGATCTTGTGTTTTTATGATGTGTCACTAAAGAGCCTCAATTGTTATGTTCAAATACACTCTAAAAAGGATTGCTTTGTTTGATATTAAACGCTGAGAGGTCAACGTGTTTATAGGACATTCTCATTCCAGATTTAAAAACAACACAAAACTTACATGCAACCGTATAATTTGATTTAATTGAACTAGGGTTGCGTCCCGATTAAATCGAACCATGATGAAATACACGGATGTGCTGGGTTTTTTCCTCCTCTCTCTTCTTCTCACTGTAACATGAGTAACAGTGGAATTGCAATCTTTATTCTTTATTCTTGCATTGGTCATACACTGGAATCTTTCTTATACCAATTAATATTCAAGAACAAAAGACCGATTAATATACCAGAGACGCTGAAAATGATATCCTTCCCGGCCGCACATCCCCACACTCCCATTTGCACTAAGACCCCCCCCCTCCCCGCCACGCACACAAACACTTACTCTCACGTCATAGTGCTTGTTTTTTTACAACATTTACCACATTTATTGGCTATTACATCCTATTACTGAAATTAATTTACCTTTATTATGTTTACCTTTTTTTGCTAGCATGGGCGACTTCAAGTCAGAGAACGATGTCTTGAAACAATATATCAATCATATAAATATAATGATCAAAGACATACATAGAGGTAGACATAAGAGAGGAGAAAGAGGAAGAGACAGAAGGTGACAGAGATGGATGTCGATGTGATATATTCGCTGACGTGATTGAACCGATTTTATGCAACTTATATGTGCAGAGATAGAAGCATTGGCCCAATAATATATGTGTTATCATACTAATATAATTGTATATGGTTCTGATCAAACTTTCGTCTTTATTTATGATAGATATGATTAAATACGTTAATTACAAAATTGGCACCGTAATTCATTGTGATGAATTGGAATGATTTATTCCTTGAAAGAAGAGAATACAATGACTGATAAAGCTTTGCCTTGTCAAACATTATTTTAAGAAAAAAGCCAACCCACACATAGGAATAGGCCACCTTTTGACTTTTTATATTTTAACCTATTAAAGGCAAACTATAGCGAACGTGAATCAATTACTGTAACCGTTGGTAGTACCCAGTATATATCGAGAAGATGACGAATTTGGAGACGTAGCGGAAGCCTTGTAATGTACTCGTTCATTTTGTCTACGGCCACCTGTCAATAATTCTTTGGTGACTGGTACGGAGGAGAGGGATGCAGAAACATGTTCACTCTTACACTTGATGATATTGATGTATTGATTTGTCTTACTCTTATTTTAAGCGATTTCCGTTAACATTTTATAAGGAACCTATATACTGGGTTTGGTATTCTTTCAGACACATTTACATTTTGATTACATATGAGTGAAATAATCTAAAATATATTAACTAGACTGCAAACGTAGATCAATTGGTTATTTCTTCATCGCTTTTGACATCATATCAATCTAGAGCGATGTACAGATATCTTCCTGATCAATCTCAACTTTAATACGTTTTACCTTCAAAGAATGAGTTGGATATGACAATAGATTGAAATGTTTCTTATCATAACTTGGTAAAAATTGGTTGTAGACACAATGAAAATTTGTTGTTGGCATATAAAATGAAAAATTGTTTGTCGACATTTACAATAAAAAATAGATGTGAAACTAATAAAATGAAAGTTGGTTGTGCACATACAAAATGATCATTGGTTGTGGATATATAAAACACGCATTTCAGAAAGAAAAGTACAGGAAATTTAAAACCTGGCATATTTGATAAACCTGATATATTTCGCAGGATAAAGGAAATCATCATTACACTATTACACGTTCTGTGTAATAATACATATCACCAAGTAGAGAAGGTCCAAACCGGCGACCTCCGTATAACTAGCACGGATTCCTTGCCAACTGAGCTAACGAGCCAGGGTTGGTACAGGAGCGACAGATATTATCTAAGGTGTTAGGCCCCTCGTTTCCTTTTCTTATACCAAATATTCAAGAGTAAGAGACCGATTTATATACCATAGAGGCTGAAAATGACACCCTTCCCGGACGAACATCCTCACACTCCCATTTGCACTAAGAACCCCGGCCCTCCACACTAACTCTCATGTCATGATGCTTGTTTTGGGTTCACACCATTTACCACTTTTATTGGCTATTACATCATATTATTGAAATTAGTTTACCTTTACAGGTTTCCCCTTTTTTGCTAGCATGGGCGATGTCTTGAATTAAACTTCAAGTCAGAGAACAACGTCTTGAAACTTGCACAATATCAATCATATAAAATGTAATGAACAAAGACATACATGGAGATAGACACAAGGGAGGAGCAGGAAAGAGACAGAAGGTGACGGAGACAGATGTCGATGTGATATATTCGCTGACATGATCGAACCCCGATTTATATGTGCAAACATAGAGGCATGGCCCAATAATAATAATATACATGTGCGATCATACTAATGCAATTATATATGGTTCTGATCAAAATTTCGTCTTTATTTATGATAGATATGATTAAATATAAAATTATATTATTATAAAATTGGCACCGGAATTCATTATGTGATGAATTGGGATGATTTATGCCTTGAAAGAAGCGAATGCAAAGACCGATAAAGCTTTGCCTTGCAAAACATTTTTTTAGAAAACAGACAACACACACATTAGAACATCCACCTTTTGACTTTTCATATTTTGACCTATTAAAGACAAACGATAGCAAACATGAATCAATTAATGTAACCGTTGCTAGTACCAAATAATATTTCGAGAAGATGACAATTTGGAGACGTAACAGAAGCCTTGTAATGTACTCGTTCATTCGTTTCATTTGTCTATGGCCACCTGTCAATAATTCTTTGGTACCTGGAACGGAGGAAAGGCTGCTGGAACATGTTCACTCTTCACTTTATAATATTGATGCATTGATCTGCCGTACACTTATTTGAAGCGATTCCCGTTAACATTTTATAAAGCAATTAATGGGGGTGGGGGGGACTTGTAAATTAAATTGATAGAATGCGTGAACAAGAAAAAGCTTGAAAAGGGCTCTTTTTACAACAATTCGATGTACTCGCGTACATTTATTAGGGTGTCAAAACAGCAAAATATGGAAAAGGGGTATATTTTTTTCTAACCCTGAAAATGT
This sequence comes from Ophioderma brevispina, assembly GCA_023653785.1. Classification (NCBI taxonomy): domain Eukaryota; kingdom Metazoa; phylum Echinodermata; class Ophiuroidea; order Amphilepidida; family Ophiodermatidae; genus Ophioderma; species Ophioderma brevispina. The sequence continues at coordinate 103,977 of JAMKCH010075320.1, forward strand.
GATGTACCTATTAGGGTATGTAAACTAAAATTAAAACAAATCTAACTCATCAAAATATTGTAAAGACCAGTACTAGAGGGTATATTAACGACACAACATTGCTTACTTGTTTAGCACAAACTGACAAAAATACATGTGTTAAGGGGAGCACAACAGACAAAATTAATTGTTTGGATATGTTCTTTAGTCAGTGGAAATAACTTGTTAGGGTGCATTTGTAAGTTCATGTTCACGCATATGCATAGCCACCTTGTGAATACAAGTGACGCTTATACTGGGTTTGGTATTTTAATTTAGAAACAGTCCTAAAATAACATAGTGAATCAAACATTGTGCATAAAAAAACACAAATTTGACCCTGACCTGACTTTTATCTGACAAAATGACGTAATTTGGTGAAGAAAGAGGTAGATATGAAAGATTTTCGTGGCCATCCTTTTTCACCCCCATTCAATGGGATTTACAACAGTTAAGCTGGGTTTCAGTTCATTTTGGTCTGATATGATGGGGACAAATCCTTTCTGGATCAGTCCGTGAAAATCTTTTCATTATCTACCCTCATTTCTTCACCAATTACGTCTTTTTTCAGCATAGGAAGTCGAAACTATGCAGATCATGAAATACAACTGCGTCACAGTTGAGTAACACCATTCATTGTTAATATTCTGTGTTTTTTTTCCATGCACAAATTCGTTTTTGATTCACTCTGTATATTTACCAGACTGCAAACGTGGGATATTTGATATTCTTCATCCATTTCTGGGCATCCCACACACACCGCACACTTTGATGTCACTGATTTTGCAACCTTCTAATCGTTTCTTATAGAGCGCAGACGCGCGGGGAATCTGTTGGCCAAGCAGCGGGAATTTTCTTCAATTTAGAATTTATGATATGTCGAAATTTTGACATTTGGTACAGATTATAGCGTACGCAGATTGGAACAAGTGCACGTGAAGTGACTAGTTATGCACAGTTACCCTTTCGTGACCTTCAAGGTGTTTTCTTCATTTAGAGGGACGTATTAAAAGGGCACGTGTTGCATTAGCTGACAACTGACAATTGTAATTCATGGATTGGTTGGCTTGAGTTGATACAGAAGGGTTGGCGCCGACGACATAGTCAGAAGTTGTCGATCCCCTTTTGAAGGCAGTAAAGGGTGGTTCACTGAAGACATCTTTAGTGGTAGTGTTACTCTGGAAGACCCTTGGAGAAATAATTTTGTTGAAATATATTAATGATAGCCTAGGACCACTTGGACCCCCCATGCAGGAGGGACATGTGACAACTTACTTTCTACCTGTACCCTGAGCGCTTATTGTTCTTTACACTTTATGCTACTGGGTCATTCCGTGTCAATTCACCAAAAAATTGAAATTCAACGACCTTCCTTCTTCAATTTTGCTCATATTTGGTTTTGTTTCTTTTTGCTGAAAAAGCCGAAAATTAATATGAGCGCAATCGTACTACCGTTTTTTCCCGCGTTATACATCCCATTTTACCGATGTTCTCGCAAATCGGGGCCGCACACACAAAAAAAAAAACCGACCATATCCTCTCTACACTCCTGAGCCAACTTGTTAAATTGGGTGTCTCTGTGAAAGCTATTTCATGATAAACCGTTTTTCGAGCATTTTTTATGTATTAGCACTGAAATGTATTGACCTTTTCCCTTTAACTTGGACCTTGACATTTGACCTTGTGGGACAGGTGATGCAAACATTAATTTTGTAAAAAAATAAATCATACCACTTCAAATGTTTTCCTACAAAATATCAGAAAATTAGAGTTACAATTAGTAGAGTCAATTTTTCCATGAGTCCTACAGAACACTGAATTTTTAGATAACCTTTTTTTCTTGATGGATTTGGCACGATGGACATTCTAACAAAATAGCCCATACCTCCCCGAACTGACGGCTAACTTTTTTACAAGAGCGTTTTTCAAAATGGCCGCCGCCGCAATTTTGAAATGCATAAAACGTGATATCTCTGGAACCAGAATGAGCTACAAATGATGAAGAAGTTTCATTTTTCCGCCACTAATCAGCACAACAAATCGTGAGTGATGTTTAATACATATAAATGCCATCTTGACCTCTAAATTCAGAGGCTCCATATCACCTTGGAAAGTGATCTTATATAAATAGCTTTGCTCAGATTATGTAGACTGACAAATAAGTTGTTTTCCTACTAATTTTGATCTGAAAAGAATTAGAATGGTATTGTAGCATTATGAGACTGTCTGGCTCTTAAAATTCAAGATGGCGCACCAGACTCCCTCTTGAAAATGAAGATATTGCCATATTTTCTCTGGCAACCTGGACCTAAATGAACAAGCATTGTTGTATTTCATTACTAGTTTGTCCAGGAAAAATTTAACTGGCAATCGTGGTAGCCCCGATCAAAACCTTTGCTGCCCACGTGACCTTCTTTACACATCCAAGACGGTGGCTAGTAGCCATCTTGAAAATTTAAAAAAATGTAACTATTTGGATAACCATGCATATAAATTGACAGATGAGATATCATTTTTTTAATTTGGGGCAATGTAAATCCCATTGTAAACTGAAGCCCAAAAATACTGTTAATCATGGGTCCATGTATGTACTAGATATCCTTGATGAAACTTTACTCTACTATTTAATTGTATACGACATTTGAAATGTAAATACTAACCCCTTAGGTGGTTTGAGTATAATTACAAGGGGGCCCTTAACAGTTTTCAGTTGTGTGCGGTCCTGATTTTCGAACCTTAGGGGCTTGGAAAATTTTTGGTCTTCCAAATCACGTGTTTTTTTGGAATTGAGATTTTTGAAATATTTGTAGTTTACCTCTCTGTGAGGCCACATTCCAATGGGACCTTAGAACTGAATTGGGCTTCAACTGGGGTAGGACTGTGGATGACGCAAAATGGGGGTCTAACCCTCGTCTTACCAAGCCTCTTTGTAACACGGTTTACCGGGGGGGGGGGGGGTAGTTACAACCCCCTCGAGAATTCGTTATAAAAGCACCGAGGCTTATGATTTTGATACCAGTGGATAGCTCTGGTCCTCCTCTTCCATTGATACTAAAATAGTACCAACATACCTAGTATTGAGTCACAATGACGTCATCGAGTCTGCAAAATTGGTCCCCGAAATTGGTAATTTCCACAGAAAATATGCGAAAATAAATTTTGCGATAAAAAACGTAGAAATGGATTTTCATGCGGTTTCAACTCTAACTGATGGAGGAATCGGCTAGTTTTACATAAACATAGAGTTTTAGAGCCATAGTTGTGCAAATAATTTCCAAAAGGCACCATAAATATCCTTGGGTGGCAACCACCCCCCTTACCCTTCGACTTTGCCGGCATACCCTAGCCCCGGTGATGTTGAAGGTGGTAACTTCACATTTTTTTCGCTAAAATTACCGGAAAGGATGAGCGGAGAACGATACTAGAGTTTACGAAAAGTTTTTGGCATTTAGCGCACCGGAGCGAAGTTCACTTAGGGGGTGGTAACCCCCCCCCCCCTTGGGACGACGAGGGTTTTTTGTTAAAGGGGACCACAGGTACTTTCCAACAAAATACAAAAATACCTTAAAAGAGCTCAAATGAACAGATTTGGGACTTGATTGAGAACTAAAAGCGTTTTACCAATTAGAAGATTAAAAATAGCCACATCGAAGGGCCCTACTCAAGTCAATGTCCCAGTTGGTCATTTCAAACTTTTTATATTTTCAGTCAAAAGTTTTTGTTTAATACTAGTTTAATTACATAACAATAGTAATCCAGAAACATGGGCAATGATAAAATAAAAAATAGGTGGCGAACGGACCAGTCTGAAGGGTTTTACAGGAAAATTACACAACTTTGATGGTATTTTCTTACAGTCGTTGTACAACCAAGCCAATGGCGAATACAATGAACTCTGAGTCATTTTATACAATATTTTAATTTTTAAAATTTTATTGGTGTTTAACCATTAAGGTGAGGGTTAATACATGTTAAGACATACAAAATGCAAACCACCTCAATTTGGACAAAAAAGAGGCACCAGATGCAGGAATGTGCAGTGTCCCTTTAACAGATGCAACAACATCATTATTTCGGGATATGTATAAAAAAAATAGGATTTTACATAGATTGCTGCCTTTATTGGATACAGCAATGATTCAAATGAAACAAAAGGCGATTTGTCTATATTTCAAGTATAAAAACATAGCCTGAATCTCCTATTTGCTCTTATAGGAAATTAGAAAATTTCACATTGTTGTACCAACAGAAACAATTCTCAGCTTAATCTCTCAGATTGGCGAATTTTGATGAAAGGTTTAACCAGTATGCAAAATAAGGTGCCACGTTTCCATGACCAATGCTGATGAGCGATTAGGTTTTTGCATATAGGCAAGATCCAAGTGCGGACGAAGACTATCTGAGTGTAGAAGCAAGAAAAATCTGGGTAGACATTTCATATAGAAGCCCCATGAATGCAAAGAGGTATTACAATTGAATTCCATCATGCGCTTAGACCTTGGCAGTAGGGTTTGACGGAATGTAAAAAACATGGGGCAATATTAAATCGTTTGCATCATGGGGACTTCTATATGAAACGTAAACGAACTCTGGCGATGTGATCGTCGTCTTTTCATTACTTTCTACTTTGTAACTCTTATCTCAAACAAATCCTTGCTTTTGGCTATCCACAATATATGCAAGGATTGACAAATTCTCAAAGCGCTTGAGAACTTTCTGTCTCAAAGGGAGTTCCATACCACATTCTAGCAAATTTTAGATTTGTCTAGGCAATCTTCAATGTGTTTCTTGTCTTGATCATGAAACCCAGAGTTGTGTGATCACACCATACCAGTAGAAATGCAATGATGGAGGCATCCATTCATCCTAATCACACAAACACCTATAAAGTTGGTTTGTGTTTCACACATTAGGATCCCTGAGTTCTGGCAACATATGCTCTTGTACATAGTTTGGTATTTTCAGTGTCAAGATTGACAGACTTGTCGCAATCATGTGATCGAATTGCATCCTGGTGAGCATGGCAGTGTCTGCCTCTGCGTGGAGGCAACGTGAACTCGGCATATAAGCTGATCGGTAGTGAGGTTCTTGGCAGGGCTGCCCAATACACAATAGATGAAATCAGTGTTAGCCTTCACTTGGTAACATCGTGACCCCACTGGTTTTGGATTTAGAGGGGTAAAAATAGCTGAAATGTAAAAAAGGGTCAATGTGTACAGGGGGTCACAATCAGAAGTTTCTCCAATTCTGGTAAAAAAATGAAAGGAAGTTGTTAATCTAGCTTAATGTTGTCAAAATAAGGAATAGCATTTGCAATTTGCAATGTATAGGTTGTCCAGATATGCGACACAAATAGGTCTATGGCAACATAAGCAAATTGGCAGTTGACCTTCTTTGGCCTATATCTTTAATAAAACATTTTAACAGAATAAAAACTTAACTTTTGAGAGTCCTTCTTTCCTCAGCAATAATAGATTAACTTTTACATTGAACCCCATGTATAAAATGAGATGACCTTTTTACCATTTTAGTCATTTTCAGCCTATAAAACAATGGTGTAGTGGTACAAACTGTAACTTTTTGGAATCCTATGACCTAGATGGACAACATGGCATACATTTTAACTTGATTGGGGCATTGAACAGTTGACCCATGTTTAACCTTAAATTGGGCCCTATTAAGCGGATTTAGCCCAAGTTGAGAGCACTAACCACCCTAGCATGGATATAGTGGATCTATACTAACTACCAAAGGTGTTAACACCTTTTCGTAGGGGGGCAAAATTCTTTATTACACCAGTCATTTTCATCTAGGATTCATCCCCATGCAAAATTAGGAAAAATGATACCCATGTGTCAATTAGGGCATTCGGGTAAAATAACTTACATTTAAAAAAATTTCAAGATGGCATCTAGCCAACCATCTTGGATTTTCAAAGGTCAACGTGGTCTTGGTCAACACAGGTTGTATACACGATTCCAGTTGATTTTTTCTGACAAACTAGTTAATGTGAAATACATCAATGTTGTTCCTTTAGGTCCTGTATGGCCCAGAGAAGAAAATATGGACAATATCTCATTTTCGTGAAGTTTAAGAGCCAGACAGTCTCAAAATGCTTACAATTACCTTTTAATTTGTGTTCTATGTCAAAAATAGTAGGAAAACAAATTATTGTCAGTCTAAAAATCGAGCAAAAGATATTTATTATAATATTAATTTCAAGGTGATGTCGGAAGCCGATCTTGATTTAGGGGTCAAGATAGGGCATTTATATTAATAAACACACTCCACTGATCGGTTGTGCTAACGAATTAGTGGGAAATGACACTTAGTTAACGTTGTAGCTCATCTGGTCCAAAGATACACGTTTTATCCATTTCAAAATTGCGGCGGCGGCTTTTGAAAACGCTCTGTAAAAAAGTTAGCCGTAGGTCTTGGGCAGTGTATAGGCGCTATTTTTGTAAAATGCGTCAATCTGCCAAATCCATCAAGAAAAAAAAGGTATTCTAAAAATGGTCACGGGATCTATGAAGATGACTCTACTAACACCCCAAAACTACATGTGTAAAGTTCGCGCGGGGATATTCAACCCGTTTTGAATTGAGGAGCTAAAAATGTGATTTTTGTACAGTATGCCATAGAGTACTCGTAAAATTAATTAGTCAACCAAAATGGGGCCTATTTTTTTTATTAATTTTACTTATTTCAAAACAAAACATCATTTATCCCTAAAGATTTCACAGAGTAATGAGAAAAATACGTAGCTTCTTTGTGATACCAAAATTTTGACCCTTCTGGTAAAATATGGGGACTGGGACGAGGCTATCAGCAATAGGGACCAAAGCGCCCATAATCACTTCACCATGATGGTGTAAATATTACAGAACTTGCCACAGTAAATCATTGCATTCATAATAATGATGAGGGTGCACTCAATTTTCCAAACAAATCATGTTTTTGATATAAATAATGTATGCATTAATTAACCAATCACTGATTGAATAACTAAGGCTCAAATCGAAGTCCCATAATGAAAATCCAAAACTTTTATATAAAATCTGGATCTGGAATTTGTTATTAAAACGGATCCTGTGGCCTGTTATATCTGCATTTTATGTTTACTGCATGAAAACGAAAAAGCCGATCATCTCTAACTTGGTATTAACGCAGTATAGGTGACTATCTATAGTTTAATGATTACTTTTAATTATTACACACAAAAATTCATTTCAAAAATCTGAAGTCAGCCTTTAAAGATGTTAGAAAGAGATATTAATTTAATTGTCATTGGACACACACTTTTGTGGTCCCATTAGGGCTGTGTGAAAAGGTGTGACCCTGCCTTTGAAGGTCATGACTCCAGAAAGTGACCTTTGACACTAAAGTGCTGGATAGTATGTATCCATGGTCACTGAATTAGGGAAAGGAAATTGAAGTGGCATTTTATTCATTTCAAGAAAATGTGACATTTGATTTCGGAATATACGGTTATAGAAATGAAATTTACACTTGTTTTCCCCAGCCCCTTGATGGGACAACAGAATTTGTTTTCAGTGGTTTATGTTGTTACGTCCCACACAGCTGTTTGAACCAGCAAAGTGTCTATTATTTAGAGCAAATTTTAAGCAATGGCAACCCAATTTTGACATCTGATTATAAGTAGGGACATGCCAGAGCTATTACCTCCGGCAAAAGTCAGAAAAAAAATCCATTGCGGGAAAACTTACATATAGGCCCAAAGGTCATAATGTATGTTATTATAGCGCCCTATATGCCCTTTTCCCATAGAAAGACCTGTAAACTTAATTGTTATGAAAATAATATTGCCCGCAATGAACTTTCATCAAATATTACACAGGATGTATTTAGTTGAATAATAAATATCCAAATCAGTTGTAAAAGGTGTGTCGCCGGTCATATTTTGTTTTATTCTCGTTTGTCATAATATCGAGACTTTCAAACAGGCTGTGCCCATTAGGTCTAATGTGTCACAATACGGAGTTTGGATTCCTACCTGAAATCATTTTTACCGAAAATTCCTATCCCCACAATTTGCACCACGATGTAGAGTAGATATGCATCACTCCATGCACGCACGGTTTAGTGCGCCTCCTTTAAACACGCGCACATTTTGTGAGCGCAAAAAATTAAAAGGCAATCAAAGAGTAGCGTTACTTGTAAAATTTATGTATGCAGCAAACGGTTTTCGCGCAGTTATGACAGAAAAAGACACAAAACACCCAGAATAATATGTGCATTTATTTGATATAGAGGGCGCGTGTTGGTAAAATTTCGGAGTAAGATTAACATACGGTAGGAAAACCTAAAATGCCAGGGTATTCAATGTATGCCTAAGGGTTTAATCGTAGTTACGAATACCACAGTGTTCCAAACATCTGCACTGTTGAGTAAATCAGAGATTGAACACAAAGGGTAAGAGTAGTCCCACTTCTTGAAAATCTAAAAAATTTGAAAAGATAGCAAGGCCCAAAGTTTAGCGTAGCATCCCATGAAGCTCCACCGGGAACGGTTTTCTTACCGAGATTTACGGTACAAGCCCACCTTCTCTAAAATAAATTGGTACTTTTAATTTTTTGATTTTTATGCAGTTCGACCTTTTATCTCACACTTTGATCTCAGATATTGACAAAAAATTATGAAGTAAAATATTTTTTATTACCTTTCCAGATATTTTTTTACTTATTCCACTAGCCGGCCTTTGGGCTACTTCTAGCCTAGATTCACTTCAGTGGGTTATTGGTTTTAGCGCAGTGAAGGGGAACCAAAGCTGAAGCTGAGCGAGGCAGCAGCATTCTGGCCGGAGTCTTGCTATAGATTTGTTGACATAATGTCTAGCCTCCAGGCTGTTTTTCCAATGAAATGCACCCGATATCAGCTTGGTCTGCGACAAAAAGTTGCTGGACGGAGGTCAGTCATGCAATCGGTACGCTAAAGTCCTGCGGGGCCCGGTAAAGGGTTATGTCCGGAAATCAAGGAAAGAATTTCTGGAAGAGTTATATCTCTGGCAATACAGTCTTTAAAGTCATTAAACCATGGAAGGCACTAAGATTTAAAACCACTACCTTCCAAGACAAAAGGAAGAAATTGATGAGGGACCAAACAAGCTATAAATCTTTTAAAGTATTTGTGTATGTAAGGTCATAGAGCCTCCTAGCAGAGGCTGAGTGGTCTGGTTTCGGGGCAGAGTGAACGGCTGTGCTAGCGGCCACTCTGCCCGTGAGATCCTGCCATCGAGTTGGTTCAATAGTCAGCAGTGACGTACCCGGTGAAGAAAGGTATAATCAGACGAACATTAACCCCTGAGAACAAACATCTTTCTTACAGTCTCTCTGACTGGTTCCACCATGATATGCCTCTGAGTAACCAATCACAATAGCCTTTATCGGTAGGCACCTGCCTTGTCTTACCATGTTATGATTGGATAGAGTATACTCTGGGCAAAATTTCGTGGACAGGACAAACGCATTGTGTTGATCATTGCATGTACCGCGGACGTGCTACAGTGAGTCAATTGAAAGCAATATAGCACATTTTTTGAAGAGCGCCCCCAATTTTCAAAAATTGGAGATTTGTACACGATTGCATTGGTTAAATGCTGGTAAAACTTAACCTGGGAATGGTTTTTTAAGCTCGAAAAGTCTTGTGTCTCACAAACGAATGAATTTGTACTAGATATTATTATCGGGGAGCCCGATAATAAACAACGGCTGCTGGAAATGGAAACGGCTTCCATGTGAAAGTAGTTGCCGGGAGTAGCGCCAGTACGTGTCTATAAGCTCACAATTAGTGTGTTTAATAGGTCCAGGCAAGCCAATTTAGAGGTTATTTTCTCGGAGTGGCCACTATTTCATCATGGACGGAATAAACGTAGCATTTCCAGCTCTGCCGGTAGGTCCAAGCTGGGATTCCAAATTCTAATTACAAAATCGTATTTTGTGAAATACGCATCGTTTGTCGGCATTCTCGTTCGCGGTATAGTAGTTTCCTAGACAATACCCAACGTAACTGTGCAAAAATATCAAATTTTGCAAATGGGGCGCCTTCAAAAAATGTGCAATATGGCTTTAATGATGGTTGGCTGCTTTAGAACCCGGACAGACACTGGGGGTGAGGCTAGTATAGTCATGGACAGAATAAGTGCGACCAATTGCGCGTTCTGACGTAATTGACGGTGAAGAACATCGTCGGCCGTGAAGCATAATATTGTGAACATTTAAAGCTTTATTGAAAAGAAAGTTGACTAGGTGAATTATATGTGGTACCTGCATTTTTTCCCGCAAACCCGATCAAATAGGGCAGGTTTTGACATTTTAAATCATATTGTTGAACATGCCCCACCATTACACCATTCAAACCAATCAAGTCCGCGCCGAGTGATTGAAAAACCTTGACATACGTGCATTGGTCGCCTAATCTGTCCGACTCTATAGCAATCGGATCATGGCCCTTTAAAACTAAATTCTGTTGACAACGATTCAGAGAAGGGGAGGCAACTTTTTCAGAAGGAGGCGTTTACATTAATGGATACCAGCACAATGCCTTCACACAAGGTTAACCACCTTGGTCTCAAAGTAGTGTGAGATGACAACGGCCCACAACAGAGTTTTTTTCAGTCCAATCATACAGCAATGAATAAAAGATGGAATGTACTTACGGTGATAGCTGAAAAGATGGGAACCATATAAGAAAGAAACAAAATACTGACGTCGATACGCGAAAATGTACATTAGTGTTGAGGTCTATCGTTACTTGTGAGAAAATCAGTCTGAAACTTGAAATGCAAATGCCATGGTGCACCCACAGGCGGATAGTGCCCATCTTTCTGTCATTGGCGTTTGGAACCAGACTCACCTCGTATGTTGCTGTTGGGGGGGTTCGCAACTCCTCCCGCACAGCGTGCTTGTTTTGCATTCCCTAGCATATGCCGGTTCCCATTTGTACTCCTGGGTGGGAAAAAGGCAAAGCGAGGTAAAGTACATAAAAAATAGTAAATTTGAAAGATCCAATGGAAAAAAGTTTTCAGGTTAAGCCAGGCAATGCATTGTATACAGTAGGTAGTAGAGTAGATTCAAGATTATGTCACAGCTGTTTCTTGACCGCCATGCCACATTGACTTATTTTTTAGAACCAATTTAAGCACTGGTGCACAATTTTGCAATTGATTTAAATAGGGACATGCAAGAACTATTCTGCAAAAATCAGACAAATCCATTGTGGGAAATCTCGCCATATAGGCATACAAAGGTCATGAGTGTTATGTTATGTTACAGTGCCCTCTATGTGCCCAACTGCCCATTCTCCACAGAAAGACCTGGGAAAAAAACTAGCATTTCTAGAAAATATATTTGGCCCGCTATGAGAAATTTCGTAAAATTCAAACAGGATGTAAGTTGTGGACTAAATAATCCAAATTAGTTGTCAAAAATCAAAAGTGTGTCGGCGCCAATATTTTTTGGTTTTTTTTTTAATTGGTTTTGTCCCAAAATAAAATGACACTTTCAAACAACTCTGTATTGGATCTTGCCTTCTAGACTCAATACATAGCATAGTATGCAAACATTAGTGTTGCGGGGAGAGAGGGGAATAATGGACCTACATAACCTTTACAGCAGTTTTTTTAACAGATTTGATTTAGGGTTGTTTTCTTTCTTCTTATGCACGCTACAAAAATGAATTGCATAAATAACATCTATATGAAAAGCTTTTTGTCTGAAGACACTTTGACTCAAAATCTACTCCTACTAAAACCTTCACAGCTGTTGGAACCCCATGCAATATGGTCTCTATTTTTATTTTTACAGTAATTTAAGCAATGGCGACACATTTGACAAGTGATATAAAGTCAAATGGCCATGCAAGAAGAGCTATTACACTCTGAAATTTTTTTGAAATCCATTGCGGGAATTCTTGCCAGTCTAGAGGCCTAAAAAGTCACGATTTGATATGTTATAGCACCCCTATGTGAATATTCCCCATAGAAAGACATGTAAAAACTAAATATTTATGAAAAATAATATTGCCCGCAATTGAAATTTAGCAATTTGCACAGGATATAGTTACGTGGAATAATATCCCAAATTAGTTGTCAAATTGGTGGTTCTTGCATTGGTATTTTTTGTTTATTTCTCGTTTAACCATTAATAAATGTGACTTCAAACAGCTGTGCTTTGTATGCAGCAAAGTGAAGCACGTCAGAGTTTCCGATCCCTTACACATGTTGCTGTCTTTCTTGATGATATCCCTGCTTTCCAGACATCCTTCTAATGACAACACTTCAAATAGTGCCAGCATGGCATGCCCCAGGTTGTCAAAGTCCAAAAATTTCTTGATTGCCCGGTAATATCAAAGAGTGTGTTCTTATTTAACCCCAGTCAAAAGTTACACTGGATAGCTTTTAGTGGAAAAAATATCGTATTGAGTACAGACAGACAGAAGAAGACAGGCAGAACACACACACACAGTACCACAGCAATCCATCATGTGCTGCTTGCTTCGCAGACACAACTTAGAATTTCGGGTTTCTCGGCTTTCGCGCTCGCTATATCAAAGAATATAAGCGGTGGCTGCTCATGACCTTTGACCTGGGAACATGACCTTTGCCTTGGCACATGAACCTGTGGAACCTTGTCAACTTATGAGTGATCACATAGTGCACATATGACACAAGTTTGGTTTCCAAAGATTTGACTTCAACACTTTCAATTCAGCTCAATTTCTATTTTTTTTAGCCTATTTTAACTGACTGCCATGACCCTGTGATCTCAGCATGTGACCTTTGACCTCAGCATGTGACTTTGAACCTTGGCACAGACTTTGGACCTCCTCAACATATGAGTGATCCCATGGTTGACACTCATGCCAAGTTTGGTTCCAATCATTTAAACCCATCTTCTCACCCTACCCCGTCTGCAAAAGATGGATTTTTGGAATCGATCATTAACCGCTTCCTTTTACACATGTGCTTGTCCAATTTGATTGTACTGGATCTACAAGTACCATCCGCTGTCATGGTCACGGACCAGATGGTGTTATGAAGGTTACAGCCCCAAGAATTAGCAATGACTTATTTCATTTTGAGTAAGACTAAGTCATAAATATTGGCACACCATAAAATATTATAAATTAGTTAAGTTAATAATTTTTATATTAAAATAAAACTGGTTTGTGGCATATCTAGTGTCGCTTGGCAAAACAAATAGAATAAAAACAGAAAAGCGGAGAAGAAAACAATCTAGAACCCTTAGTGATTTCTTAGAAGGTTAGAAGGCTCTGGAATTAACTCAAGTCCAGGAGAGAGATCTCACTAGGCCTATGTGCTTTTCTGACTATATATGGCGCCCTATTGACATTACAGGCAGGGAGAAAGTGCTGTATCATGACGGGGGGTAGAACAGTGGAGATCTGTGCAGGAGGTTCAGGACTTATGATGTAGTGGACTATATTTAGCACACGACTCATATAAGATGCGCTAGATCTTCTAGAAATGTTGGAGTGAGGATATATACAGCCCTGGTGAGAGAAGAAGGAGGAGAGTATCACAACATAATTAACCAAGGGAGAGTTTCTTAACATCTTGCTCCAAGTTATTAGCAGAGTATTTTAAAAACATTTACTCCAAGTTATTAGCAGAGTATATGACACTACTTGCTTCAAGTGCCAGCGAAGTAGTAATCGCCGTCACATTATAGTCTTCGGTAGTGGACATATTGTCATAGTGGTCTCAGCTCCAGCAGTTTTTGTCTGATTGTGTAGCCGTCTTCGGGTTCCGTCTTCGTATTTCGTGGCCTCTGAGTTATCCAAGGGTAAACAAGCTACAGCACTTTTGACTTTATATTTAGTCGAACTCCGAGCATCGGGAGTCAAGTTAGGAGCTGGTTTCTTCAGGGGTAAGGACAGTCGTCCGTGGACACGTCCCAACTATGGAAAGAGTTTTTTGCTCTGGAATATTCGCCAGGAATCTTTGCAAGTTCGGCATAGTAATTGTAATCTCGCTGCAGGCCGCGTCACGACACACACCAGGTAGTAAGTTTTAGTAGTTCATTAATTAACAACTTATTATTAGATTAATCTTTGATATTGCGATAAC
>JAMKCH010075321.1:0-100882 GCA_023653785.1 Ophioderma brevispina
CCATGTTAGTTTCATTGTATAATGCTATAATGTTGTAAGAGGCTATTATTAGATATTGGGGAACCTACCTAGAGAAAAAGTATCTTCCTATTGTGCTCACTGAGAACCCCATAACCAGTGCCAAAATCCACAGTTAGAGTTATGTAATTTTGATCTGCACAAAAAGTGGACTTGTGCGGTACATAGTTGCCTGGATCAATTGATATAGATCCACAGGACTTAAAAACTATTTCGTCTGCTGTCATCTCGAGGCCAAAGAGCTTCAGTTTTGAAGCCAAATTAAAAATCACTTTTTGTTACCACACTTCTATTATGTTCTGCTACAAATACAAGGGTGAGCATAAAAAAAGTGAACCGTGATTACATGTATGTCCGCCATTGAATTCTTAGAAAATGTATACTCACATTTTGAATCAACTGAAGCTTATTTATTTTTCATTTGCTGCAAATACCATTCGCCATTAAGTTAGGTATAGAACGGCTTTACATCTTTTAAATCACCCAGTAAAATCATCAAATTAATTATCCGCCAAATCACAAAATCAGTCCTTAAATCCCATTTAAATGCCCTGGCGATTAACGAAGCAAATCACGTCCAAAATTATTATAATTGGTATTCTGTGTTTAATGTTATTTAAGTGGCATCTGGCATCTTTAATGGTGTAAAAATACTTTGTTAAAAAAAAGATGGCAATATTTTTGGACTACAAACAAAGACAATTACGCATTTTTTCTACCTATTCAAAAAGGTCCACCGATGTTTGTTTCGAATCTCCTCATGATAGATATGTTTCATTTAATTGATACATGTATCCAGAATACGTTTTTATGTCAATGCTAATCTGCATAACAGCAGTTATTATTAGTAACGCTGACGGATTGTGTCCCAATATAGCGATTACCCTCCCTTTTGAAACTCTGCAAGTCCTGGTTTATGCACATATGCAGAAGGCAGTCCATAAGCCTACTGAGAATGGGAGAAATGATCTTCTGTGGGAGGCCAATTGGACCTGGGACTTTCACAGCAGTCATGAGACTGACTGAGCGCCTAAGGCGATGATCAACTGAAAGCATCCTCAGTAGCAGCTGGCTGGTAGAGATCTGTGCTTGTCCATAACCTCATTCGGATGCGGTGGAAAGAGTGCCAATTCCCACTACCCAACGATGACCAAGTGGTTGGATGTGACGAGTGGCGAGCTCACTCTTTGGGATACCAATGATGGAAAATGGCACTCTCTGGATTTCATCTAGTTTGGATAGGGAAAGTGGTGTTGCTCCACCCCATGCTGAGCTTGCATATCCATGTTTGGGATCGAACCCTGGATTATATATACAGCCCTAAAGTGGTCTCAAGATAGGGTTTAGCTCAACGAGCAATCTAGTCCGCTGACTGGCAGTTTTGCCCTTTTGGTAATCACAGTAGACCATGACAGGTTCGTTACTGATGAGATTCCAAATAAATCAACACCCTGTCAACCTCTCTAGAGTGTACCAAAGAATGGGGACTTGGATGGCCCTGTTGCAGCAAAGCATCTTCTTCTTGTTTGATATTGTTACCGTTTTACACTTGCAGCACCGAACGACACCATGAAGTTGCCCGAGACTCGATTTCCTGCAAGTCTTTGTTGAGAGAGGCAGCAGCTGGGATTCTGTTCTCTTTTGACTTTATGAAAGTCATGATGTGCAACAAGCGTCTGCGTAGAGGATGGATTGATTCAGGATTCTTCGTGTGATGTCGTCAATGAATATATAAAGAAGAGGGCCGAGGATTGAGCCTTGTGTTCACCTGCATTGAATCGACTCTCTGAATACCTTCCCGTTTAGGTTGACTCCGAGGAGCGGTCACTAGGTAGTCTTAACTTATCTGAGAATCCTAAGGCAGAAAGCTTGGCCAGTAGACTAGGAATGCCACACTCTTTCAAAATGTTTGGCTGATCTCAAGACATATATTGCTCGCTTCCTCTCTTTCGTGAGGAATTAATGATCATTGGGAAACATAGTTCAAGGCATCAGATGTAGAACGGCCAGACCTAAAGCCATACTGTCCTGTTTGATATCAATGAATGCGCAAGCAATATGGCACACAACTTTTTCATAGAAGCTCATAGATCATCGCTCCATGACTTGGATATTATAGATAAGCAAGGAATCGGTCGATATTTCCTTTGCGAATGCTTGTTACCCTTCTTATGACGTGGGATGACTTAAGCTACTTTCCACATCACGGCTCTTATCAAAGCAAAGTTGGAAGAGACGTGCCAGTGGAACCGCCAGTTTATGGGGACAGCATATCTCACTCAAAACGATGGCGGGATGCCATCTGTCCCGAAGGCTTTGTGACATTATTTTTCAACAGTTGTTCTTTACCTTTCCTTGGCCAGAACACCATTTTGCCACAGCTTGAGGTAGTTCTCCGAGGAAATGCTGGAGACATGGCGTTCATTTTTCAGCAGCAGGAATGGTAAAGACTTTTCACTGAAGAAAGTCGCAAAAAAAACCTTCAGCTTTTTTTGCCTCGATTACTCAATAAAATACTTTTTGAGTAATGAGTAATAGAGGTATAGAGGCATCACTAGTAAATTTTGACTGGCATTTTTTGGGTTAAATATTGTCATAATCTGCACTCGCAATTAAAATAAATAGCCCGATTACCTTCTAGACATTGTTTGGTTTCCATGAACACCACTTCGTTTGTTAAAATAATGCGAATCCATTTGTGCACAAGCGCAAAACAACTACTTTAGTTTAAAAGACGCTATAGCTCGGTTTTACCTACCCGATTTGATGCTTTTTTCCTTTCCCAGTAAATTAAAGCTAAATAAAATAAGATTTCCGATGATATAAACAGATTTTTGGGATATAGTTTTCTTAATAAGATAGCAAATGGCGGACAGTTTCAGGGTCCAAAAAAAAATTTTTTACTCACCCTGTAAAAACCTCGTCCTTTTGAGCTTGCTGACAAAGTTATCTTCAGGACTGCTCCGAAAAGAACTTAATTTCTGAGAATACTCATCCCTCATGGATCTTGTTATGTAAGAGTATTGCGCCCTGTAGGCCTTGTCATTTTGCGTCTTGCTGTGAGACATATCATCGTTAACTGCAAGCTCTTCTTTTATTTCTGGACATAGTCACCACTCAGAGTGGAAAACTTTAATATACGATATGCCAACTTTAAAGGACATGAATGTATCTTATTTGCCATTGTACTTGTGTTTCGAAAATTTGGTCAAAATTGTAATAAAGCGGTTATTATATGAATTCATTTCATATGTTGCACAAGTCTATTTGTTATGTGTATTTGAATTTGTAGTATTTGTATTTCTGACTTTTGGCGTCCACTAGAGGACGCTCATAACAGTGTATGTTGGTGTGTTTGTGTGTGCGCGTGAGTACGTGCATGCTAGCGTGAGAGTGGTGTGTTGTTGTGTTGTGTGTGTTGGGGGTGAATCCAATCATAATGGTTTTTTGCACACAGCACCACAACTCCGCTGTGCATCATTACAATTACCCAACATCAGTCACCGCCTGCTGCCATTTTAAACACACGGGACATTTACTTCGCATTTTCCAAGAAAGATCGATGACCGTGTAAGAAATATTTTTGTCTAAAATGGTCCCTTATAAAACACCCTAAACCGTTCAACGGAAAAACTTCTAACCGGTTCACATCATTTTTGTTTTGTAAACCTTATAATTAAACCGAATATCAAATTTTCCACAGACGCCTACTAAAGGCTGTTGAAGAGACTCTTATTTGAACATGACACACATACAATAGCTCATCGGTGTTGTTGCTGCTTGGTTTTGCAATAACGAACATAATTTAAAACCCATGCTGGTGGTGATGGTTGCTCATCTGAAGTTGTCAACTGAAGGCAACATATCTTTATTTAGGGTTATTTTCGTAAAGTGCTTTAAATTTTTGTGCTACTGACCCTATCACCAAAAATAATTAGCGATCACTATATCGCCAAATATTTTGTTTGTTATGTTCTGTATCTATAGGGAACAAATCGAATTTGACAGCTTGTATCCTAACGTAGCGTAAAGTCAGTTGATCCATTAAGGAATAAACGTATTGTAGTATTACGCTTTATTCCGTTACACATAACGAGGCCTGACGCGACGTACAGGGTGATGTTTTGTTCCGTTTTGGCTTGGTTTGATCATAAATATTCACAATTTTTGTAAGCCCCGAGTTCCATCAAATTTGTACAGATTCAACACCAACGTCAACCTAATAAAACGTGTCAATTCTTTCGCTAATTTGGCACTTTATAATAAATAATATCGTTGATCACAGCATTTCCTGCGCCATGGAACTACGAGTATTCTTGTCCAGAGTATTATCGTACGAGCTATAAAGACAGCCCGGCCCAATTAAGGTCTTAGTTAGAGTGGTGCGCTTATCACTCCTATGAATTGATTTTAGATAGGGCGAGGCAGTGAAATTGCTTTGGTTTAAAAAAAAAAAACATTTTCTACCAAATTTGAGATGGAACCTCATAGATACAATTTACAGGCTGGTTTTAGCTGCTAAGATATTGTTCATAATTCATACCACGTCAAAATTAACGACAGGTAGGTATTTGTTTGTTTGTGTAGCGTGCTTATGTGTTCGCGCGTGTGTGTGGGGACAGGCTTGCCTTTATAGTCAGGCTACCGATTCATTGAGAACTAATTATCAACCTTGTTTAGATCTTATAATGTTTGTTAAACCGGTTTCTAGGACCCAGTTTTTATGCCGATTATAATCCGATGGAGGCAGACGAGTAACTTGAGCCCCACGCAAACAATCCAAAATGGCCACTAAAACACAAAACATCATAGTGGATTCACTCAAAAAGTTGTAATTTTTTCCGCCTGTCTCGTTAAAACAGCCATTGTCACGAAATTAAATATGATACTGCACCACGAAATCAAATTTAATTCAATATGGCCGCCAATACATTAAGTGGTCTGCTCGTGATCGACTTTTGATTGCAGTTGGTAATTTTGGTATCGATCTGGTGTTTTTTTTGACAGTCAAGAAATAATTTTAAAACCCTAAGAAACAAGTTTTAAAATGTGATTATAAAAATTCCTTCATTATATAACATCAAGATGCTTCCGATACTCTAAAAGGGCTAATTGAAATGGGTTAACATAGTTCCGCAATGTTGTGTAAGTCAATCAGATCAGTTTACCATCATTAGGTAATCAGCGCAATCGATACATGTAAGGGACCCATCCAAGATGGGTTATCCAATATGGCTGGAAATCGCACTTACCAAGCGGCGGAAAAATCCGATCACTAATAGTTATAGAGATATGTGTCTCTTTGGTTTTGGTGGTTTTAAGCGCCAATGGAAATCCATATTGGGATAGTTTGATGAATAACGATCAAGACACTTATTAAGATAACTTACGGATTTTTGGAAGTGATTGAATCCAACTAAAAAACACAAAAATTATATTTAAGCCTACAGCGTGCATGATTACTAGCTATTACTGGCCTTTACTGACTGACATTGCAGCCACCATCTATATTGGATGTCCTCTTACAGATTCCAATCACTTGATTATGTATGATATCTTAACTGATTCTGAATGAGTTATACATGTAGTGATATAAACCATACATTACAGCTCTTGGCTATATGGTGTAATGGATTTGCCATTTTGGAGCCATCTTGAATGGTTTAGTGACTTTGATTGATTATCAAATATGAAAGCTCTTCATAATGGTCTCACTCAACATATCGATTGTACGCATAAGGAAACTTGGCTGCGGTTCTTCCTGTGTACGAAGGAAAATAAACGGTCAATGTTGTACGCGAAAGAAAGTTTTTCTGGTACAAATAGAAAAAATATGACTATAATTATATTATCACAATTGCATGTGGTGTGTACTCAAAAGAACACCGTTGTATTTGACACCGGACTTGACACAAATCATACCCTTCCGTATTTTTCTTAGGGTATCTCTGATTAGACAATTTTTTATGAGCTTATGAATATCTCATTCAAGTACCGTTCGGAAATGAGCTTTTTGTGATTTTATACGATACATGTATAAAAACAAAGGACTCAGTCAACTTAAGTGTAAAACGCGGTTAGCTTATTCTGGATTTTATTGTAAAGTTCCACGTATTAATTTCATTTCATTTGTTGTGCATTTGACCGTAGGGTTGCTTGCTTCGTCATAATTTCTTAAAGGAGAAAGGCATATTAAGTTGATAAAATGATCAAATTCAACTAAAACACATTAAAATACCTACTTTGTCTCTAAATTGCAAATGATTGGTTCAATTTAAAATTCCCCTAATTTTTATGTATTTAATTTATTTATTTCTTTAATGATCCGTAGCATCCAATGGATTTATTAAAGCCACACGCATCGGCAGGGTTGACCGTATTAGTGTACGATAATGTTATCCTATTTTACTTTCTAACAAACGCCTATACAAAATGACTAGGAATTTATTCGAGATATTTAATAAAAACATCTTAAGGAGTTGGGCGACCAATCATCTTTTGGCATCGTTCCAAAACTCAATATCTTCCGAAATGACTTCCGCTGCCTGAAGCGTCGAATGCCATCGCTTAACAGACAATGACGCACATCCCGGTAGCAAGCGTTTTACGCAAAAAAAAAATTTTTAACCACGAGCGCGCGAGTAGGGTGGATGCATAAGACCTTCGCAGAGATGATGGCGACTTGTAGAAATCCATACGTAACCCGCGAATGGGAGGTTTTCTGGTCGCAATACCAGCTCAGATTGGAGAAAGACAGAAAATGAAATGAGGGCAGTGAAAATAAACTGAGGGGCATAACACCAAACACTTCTTTTATTGTTTCTTTGTTCAACACTGGGTTCTTGGTCCTCCTGGCATCTTGGAGGGCAGTGAGAAATGGGGAGAGGAAATTGGCACATCCCATAGGAGTTGGTCCGCCCACATTTTTCGTCCCAAACAGAGACTTTGACTGTCCCCTTTAGTCTCACAGTAGATGTCCCACTATTTTTTCATATTAGGGCTAAGGATGTTTGGTTTGGAGTTAGGAGCGGACAAAATATTGCCCCATTTGGTCGACCAACATTAAGTTAACACGTACTCTATGGGGATTAACACAATCACGTTTCTAGCGCTTCACTCAAAAACGGGTTGACATTTGACAAATATCGGCCCGCAACTTTACAGATGGAGGTTTTGGGTGAAGCCCATTCTACCAAAATAACATTAAAAAAAATTATAGTCTAAAATCAGGGTAGTGCCGCTTTAAGTTAAGTTCTTAAACCTTCAAATGGTATTTGTATCCTTTGTGTTCAATTGAACCATATCTGTGATTAGGGTGCATCAAAATGGATAGAATAAAAAAACAGGAGGATTAGCTTAGGAACGGTTCTAAAAAATAAAATCAAAATATCTCACAACATGCACAGTTTATATATTTTTGAATTTTAGTCGATCAGTAAAGTGTTGTTTGGGACAGTACCGCGCGCAAAGGTCCTACATGATAATAATTCATATAATATGCGAATCAAGCCCGATACGAGACTGGTTGCTGCCTATGCATTATTTTTTTTTGTTAATTCGTCCTTTCTAATCAGGATAGAGAATATGTTCCGAATTTGGAGTTCGGTATTCATTAGCTTTCATTTGTGTTGGAAAAATGTGTGCGGCTTATGTGTGGGGGGACGGGGCCCCCCTTCGAATTTAGCGGTTACCTTTTCACCTCAATATAGTATTTTATTTTAAATATTCCTGTGAAATTCGAGCGGTCAGGCAAAGAATGCCTCATTGACATGTTGGTCTTTTAAGAAAAAATAGGATCCAAAACCCTCATATAATTGGTCTAAAACCGCGGAGTGATGCTGCCCTCCTGCCACAAACTGCAGAATATAGGATAACCAAAAAGTATGAAAACACGAAACTTGGAAGCAGAACGTAAAAGATGAAAAGGTGAAAGCACAAAGAAAGAAAACGAAAAAGAAAAAACTAATATTTGAATGTACACAGTCCTAACATGTGATCATGTAGCACAGAGGTGATTGCTGGGGTGGTCTATCGCGCTGGGCACGCAACACTCAGAGATACACGCTCAGCACGTTGCGTATTATTCTGTGTCTTTTTGTCGGCAGCTATACGCACTAAGATTTCGCAGGGGTTCATTTTTGAAGAAAAATAAGGATGTTCGCATGAATTTCTCAAAAGGGACCTCGGTGACCCCATGTTTTTATTGTGTTAAGAAAGCTGACATGAAGTGCGCAACTTAATTAAAAATCATAACAAAATTATGGCTAATTTTTAGCTATAACCAAAATGTCCTGAAAAAATGAATGATTTTGTCCATAGACTTATGTAGTTTAATTTTGTGGCGAAAATTTGTATGTTGTAATGGTTTTAACTCAAAGTGACATCGGGTGAACCCCCCACCCCCAATTTTTTTTCTTGATTTTTCGTTTAATATCGATGAAACCTTATTTATTCGAAGTTTGAAAGGAAAATTCTGGCGGGAAGTATATAGGACCCAAACCCCTAACCCAAACCCATCCTATACTTGTACAAAAATGGGTAATTTTTGTTAATTCCAGAGTAGATCGACTTTGCACGTAAGATTAGGCACACATCCTATACCTAGGCCAACGTTCAGATAATTAAAAATCAACTTTTTTAGGTACGTTGGAGGGGGGGGGGCGAGTCTGTGGATACAAAGGGGCCCTTTAAACAAAACAATAGTTTTAAAGGTGAAAATAAATCGAGTTCTTTTTATAGAGTTGACAACCATATTATATATTTCAAATTTTTTCAGGCCAGTGTAGCGGGGGAACGGGGTGCGCTGCACCCAAAAAACCACAAAAGGGTAAAAATTTAGTTTAGGTTAGAAGGTCCAATTTGCTGAATTTTTTTATATAAGGTCGAAATTTAGAGAAGTTTTGACAGGAAGTCCACATTTTGGTGAGGAAATGTTTGAACACGTGCCAAAAACAGACCAATTTTTCGGGAGTTTTATTCTACTTTACAAAAAAGGTGTACTTTTTCGCCCCCCCCCCCCCCAATGAATCCTGCGTACTGTATTTTCATCACTAAATGTGAGAAGAGAAAAATTCGTCTTATTTAAAATAATTTTCCAGCTATTCAAGGTAAAACAAAAAGGCACGGCAAGGGATTCTGTAACTTTAAAACTTAAGCACCAGCTATTTTATTCCCATTTTATACCATTACTCTAGGTCTTGTGGACAAGGTAGTTCGGAATATAAAATATATTGTATTTAATATGTTGATCAAGAAAAGAACTACAATGGGCTCAAGGATAACATCCCGATAGTTCATTGCATTGAAGTCCATCAATGTCCACCAGGTGGTTCTTGCACTGCCACGATAGTCCCACCCCACATCATTAGCACTCCCACCAAGGCTGTGCGTCCCAACTTCTTAAACAAAACCTCGAAGCGTACATTGAACGTATCAATAGCCAGCCAAAGATAGACGCATTCAATTACTACAATACATTCACCTGTAATATCCCTGCGCAATCGCTAAAAACCATGGATCGATGGACCAGGATTAATGTATTGTAGTCCTGGAATTTATGCATCTTGTCCACCAACATGTCTGCGCTGGTTGGGAGTAATATGAATCGGTCTATAAGTGACTTTACGCCACCGATTCAAGTCCTTGTTCAATGTTGCCGAAAAAGTCGTAGAAGAGCCAAACGATGGAAGAGTCGCCATTTTTGGCGCAGCTTTAAGAGGCAGCGACGATATATAGGGCTGCATAAGCTGTTTCGGCTAGTCGATCAGAATATGTATGCCATATCGTTCTTGCATGTCTGCCTGGAGATGGTAATCTAGAAGGTCTTCCACCTTTCAGATTAGCGGCCCATTCTGGCGGGGGGAATGCAAAGTCCATTCCAAATTTCTGGGGACTTTCTAAATTAAAGAACGACATGCATGTTGGAAAAGTATGCATAAAAGTATGGTCACACTTTGAATTACCAACCGCACAAGTACTTTGTGTTCGGGTATTAAATTGATATGAATGAGGAACCGCCTTTTGTTATAGGTATGCATGGTTGAGGTGAAAGACCTCTATACAATCTGCAGTTCTTCAACTGGGTCATTCTGGGACGACATGTCCTTGACAAATTTCTTTAAGTTTATTGGATATCATGCTGTCACTCGCTCCCAAACGTTGCTGCAACTTGCCTTTGTGGCACAACCAGCTTCAGTTGGCCTTATACACGGCGACTTATCCGGGTCAGATAATCTGACCATGAAGCTTGGATATGAACAATTTACCTGCCACTTCGAAAGAAGTGACCAGCAAGAAAAGATTAATTCATCCATGTGGAGCCACTGTAGATTGTTAATCCTGTCTTCACACTTTCTTATTCTTATTCAAAACTCATGCAGTAAAACAATTTATTCAATAATCATTCCCATAGCTAAGAGAATCAATAGGATTTGCCACAGATACTGGTCAATTATGTTTGATACCCCTGTTAACAAACAGGCGGTTATCCGCCATGAAGCAAGTGATTGTCACACACGTTTGTGTGTCATTTTAGACAGGAGGGAATAAAAGTATGTTTGATGGGAATTTCTGACAGATGGTAGATTATTGCACTTGCGACTTCTTGCGTCCAAATGGCGATATGTAATTGACCCCAATCAAGAAGGTGGTAGTCCTAAATGGGTGCAAGAATATTATTGGTATTGTTCGCGCGAGGGGATGCGTTGGTTCTTGGTAGGGTATTCGCCTTCCTTGGGCAGGTGGTCCTCTGTTCGACATTTGAACAAAATAGGGCCACTCTATATTATTCCAATGGCCTTGACTATCATTGAGAGCCAAATTGAAGAAATTTTCCATTCTTTCTGAAAATGTGGCCAGCCGCCGCTTTCATCGGTACTAAATCTGGATTTGGTTATGTATAAGCACTATTGATTAAATCTATGCTCTCCCCAGTGGCGCATTTTGACTTGGGCAAGGAACATGAGAAAAGCCTCCTTTGGAGGGGACGTTTAAGCTGTCGGTCCCATTTACAAGAGAATCAAGCTGTTCATGTAATCGCCGCAAGCTTCGATAAGAGTAGGGTGAAAAGAAAACCCCTGGCTGTCCAAAGTCGTCCTGGAACCCTAGGCATCATTGAAAAGCAGTAATAAATTAAATATAAAATAAATAGCGGAGGGTAGGGTTATGGTTTATCCGGTGGGCCTATCGAGTAATTTATAAAATTTCATTAGCCGAGAATGGACTAGGAAAAAAAATCAATGGAGGCGGTTAAAGAATCCGACGGCCTCTAATGGCCAAACAATACTTTAATTTGATTAGATTCTAGGTATTGCCTTAGGGTGTTCAATTTGACATTTTCCTCTTTTACACATTAGACTCTAAATCCAAACAGTTTCTAGATAGATTATTGGAAGGCACTCTAAACGTCTGGCAATATGCTCTGTTACGCTTTGGCACAACAAAGGAGCTACCTGTTTAAAATATACGATGCTGCAGCGAATGGCGTTGTGCCTTTGATTCAATATACCATTGCCATTGCCAAAACAGCCACGCTCTTGAAAAAGGTCTCCTTGCGTGTTGACTTGATAGCATTTTCAATTTTATCATTGTTATTCGGGACTACATGTAATAACAAAAGTAGATTTGTTGAAACCCACCGTGTCAACCAGAGGAAGGGAGGAAAACGTTGCGACCGCGGTCGATTAGTTGGGAGAGGGAAGGAGTTAAATTTTGAATTAAAAAAAAAATATGTGGCCCGATTCACATGTTTCATGAACGAACTTAAATAATCTGGGTTAATATTCATGTTGACACTTATTTGTACGTAGAGATGTGCAGAATTGTGTGTTGCCTTTGTATTCAAAACACGGGCCGACTCAAAAGTCAGTGATATTAACCCACCTGTTACATTGAATAAACACTGAAGCAAATACGATTATGTTTTGAGAGTTAATGTAGCCATAAATGCGCTTACGTTGATTTGAATGCTGTCATAAGCATAGAAGGGTCATTCCATGCCAATTAAGGAATTTCGAGAAACAGTGCACCTCATGGATTTCTTTCTTTTTTGGTTCGTATTGAAAGATATTTATGAGAAGACAAAATCCTGAAAATTTGAGCTCTGTACCTCTTTTTGTTTTCACGCTAGAGCAATTTTAAATTTGAGGGGGGTTCACCTCAAAAAGAGTACCGGGTGTGAAATTCCAATATTCAGAGGGCCAAAGTAAAGAACTACACCCCTCAGATCCTTCAAACTTGGCATTCTAGATAACCATTTGCTGCAAATTGCAACTATTGATCAGAAAAAAATACCACCGTGCTCGATTACAAATACAGGCGTAAAAAATCTCTTCGAAATAAAGCTGATATAAGTATAAGATACACAAGGGTAGTATTAAGAGTAGCTTTCATCAGCCGACCCTAAATTTGGAAGTTTATCACTTTTACTTTTGGACTATATGGCCCCCCAATAAGTATGGTTCGAGTGGTTTTGGAGCCATTTTTAACCAATTGTAATTTTAATTGGAGGCAAGGTGCAGTTTCCGGTTCACATTATTTGCAATCTGCAGCAAATGGTCATCCAGAATGCCAAGTTTGAAGGATATGAGGGGGTGTAGTTCTTTAATTATGGCCCTCTTGAATGTTGAATTTCACAACTGTACATGTTTCTGAGGGTGACTTCCCCTCAATTTAAATTGCTGTACGCGTGAAAAACGAAAAAGAGTACAGAGCTCGAATTTCAGGATTTCCAGTTTCTCCTGAATATCTTTCCAATACACCAAAAAGAAAGAAAAATCAATGAGGTGATGTGTTTGTTTACAGCGAGTTTTGTTGACTTGGTAGGGAATGACCCAGACAGAATTAATTTTTTTCTCTTGCTATCGGACTACATGTTTCAATCGATTTAGTTGAATTTTTAATTTTCACCCGCGTGCAACATGCCATCATTCGAAGGTCCATACTTACGAAAAGGACTAGAGATGACCGATGGGTTGAAGATACCATAACACATTCTGACGCTGCTAGTCCAGGGTACCTGCTGTGTTAAATCCAGTTTCACATATTCCCACAAACAGATTCTAAAAGTATATAAGTAGTCACTTCCACGATGCCAAAAAGAAAAAGGAAGAAAAGGATAAAATTGGTTTGACTCTACAAAAACCTTCAATTTAGTCATTGGAACTTTAACTTTCCTTAACAACAGCATCAGTAGCAGGACATCATCCCATCAAACGGCAGTATTATCGTAAGGATCGTGACGACGGGTACGACGGGTCCTATGACTTTTAGAAACACAAAATCTACCAAATTTCACTCATTTGCTACAGTAAACCTTTGCAGAACTTCGTGGGAAGCAACCAGATTCTATCGTTGGTGCTTTGTATCGCCCATCCATCCAATGATGCTGATATTATACAAATTCTGCCTCTACTGTTGAAGAGATTGCCCTAAAGTTTAGAATGAAGTACTTGGCCAGATGGAGACCTAAATTGTTACCAGACATTTGCCCCTTCACAACTGATCAATGGAAAGAAGCTACCGCTTTAGCTAATCAGATATTTTAATTCTTCAAAATTTGGGCGTTGACAGGTTGAGTGATTGAAGTGATTGACCAAATAAAATCTGAAATCTGTTTGTTTGTTTTATTTAAAGGTACAACTTTAAGGTTTAACTTTGTTAAATGTGCGTAACGCTTAATCTTTGCGTTTACGGCCGATATCAAACAATTAATTTAGACCTTTATATAGTGACATGTTTCAGAAACTAATCCATTTGTGTGTATTTTTAGTGGTCACTTGCAACTCAGCCCGGAAGGACATGTTCGTTTACAAAGTGGAAAAAACCTGCAGGGACGAGTAGAGATCTGTCATGATTATAAGTGGGGAACTATATGCGAGCACCAAGGGATGATGATGATGCTGAAAATGTCTGCCGGCAACGGTTAACCGGAGGGGACAGAGCTACAAAAAGGATACGATAACGTCGGTGGGGCCACATATGGATGCACAATGTAAGAATGTTTCTGAACAGAGACGGAATTATCGCAATGCGTAATGACGGATGGGATTGGGTTGATCCGATGACCCCAAATCACTGTACTCACGCAAAACACATTGAAGGATCATGGTGTAATCCAGGGATTTAACAGTTATAGTCCAAAGAAAATTTAAAGGTGCAACGAGAGATTCAAATAACAGGTGTATGTCCCGAAAAATATGAAAATTCTGATTTTGGAAACTGGTTGTTTTGTAAAGCTTTAATCAAAAAATCCCCATTGTACGGAATTAAAGCTGAGAACCCTATTTTTTGTTTCTTTGGTACAAAAAAATGTGAACTTTCTAAATTTTAGTAGGAGCAAATACGAAAATTCGGAGCATCATACAAATAACTTTGTTTTCAAAAGTTATTTCAGTAACCAAGTAAAAGGTAGGAATTTATTGAGCATCCAAAATATGAAATCACGACATATCACAGGAAAATATGGATGTACTTGAAATCTCTCGTTGCACTTTAATAAAATTATAATTGACTCAAAATATTTGCAACAGAAACGATTTGGTGTTGTGTTATACTTAGAAATGATGTTTGGAGAAATTACATATCAAAAGTCAAGAAGTAGAAGTATAGCGGGAGAACAAGTTATGTGGAATGGAGGCAAGTTGTACAGGGGGGGAAATATAAAAGCAGGTATAAGTGTATGAAATCTTTACTAACATGTCATAATGATTTAAACAAATGTAGTGCCCTATCTGTGGGGTTATAGTTTAATAGTTATAGGGCATAAAGTTTTCAGGTCATCCAGGAAACTCAAGTAGTAATCAAGCTATCCCAATACTTAGTAGTTTTAGTTCATTAAAACGAAAACCTAACGATATCAAAATCTTAACATTTAATAAAAGTGAGGGCACGTGTCATAGGAAATATGCCAATACTGTTTTAATAGTACTCTGGTTAAGATAGGATAAGGGGAAAATTACTTTTTCACCTCCCGTATACTGACCGACTTCCCATGGTGTGATTCCCCGTTCTGTGATATGCCTTAAAAGAAACATTCTGCCAAAATAAAAATCCTAAGAAAAATGTGGTTTGTTTGTCTTTAAGGACTTAGAACCATAAAAAAAAAAATCTTTATTTTCAATAATTCTCCACAGGAAACATGACTCAAATTCATTTCAGTAAATGGAAACCAAAAACACATGTCTGTTTGGATACCGCGTGCACCGTTGCCATGGCACAGGGCCATCTTGGATTTAAGCATTTACGAAAAACAGATTTAGAAAACCTAAATGACCTATTGTTGTCTTCTACCTTAAAGAAGATAATCGTATAATCTTTCTGTCAGTGCAGAGCCCCTTTTACATTTTTGACATCGAGGTATGAGGTTTTACCCCCTGAAACCTTTATTTTTGGCGGGGAAAACGTTAATTTGTAACAAATCCTAAAATATCTTTAAAATTGAATGCACGAGTTTGCAAAAAGGGTCTGTACGACATAGATAATGGATTAAAAATGAAAATACACCCTCTGACAGTTAGGGAGTTCAATCGCGTCTTGTACAGGTCCAGAGAAAATGGTTGTTGTGTGTCTAAAAATACCCATTTTGCGTAAAACGCGTTTTAAGTCTAGAATCGCCGATTTTCCTTATTCATAAACACTTTATAGTTGTAAATTTGGTCCAATTTATTAAAAAAAAATTCGAGACTGATTTAAAAACATTTTAACTGTTAAAATACTGTTAGCGCCACTAAGTAAATGGTTTTTAATTTTATTTGTTTGTTTTTACTCTCGTGGTGAAAAACATAAAATATATAAGAAGTATACAGTATACATTTGTATAGGAAAATTCATTTTTTACCAAATTTTTACGGTATCTGTTGGCTTTGATCGACCAAAATATTGATCAGATTGTCCGATTTGAACCAAATAAAAGTTGATTTCACAACGATAAATTACAGAAAAATGAAAATTACATAAACTGAAAATTACTAAATACTCAATTAAGCTATTTGATTGGGTATAAGTCCCCAAATGTTTTCAACCATTATTTAGGCCCCACCCGTGTAAGAGAAGCATTTTGTCATAAGTGAATTTTGCTAATCTGGGCCTTTTTAAGGCAAAATGACATATATTCGATTTAAATGATATTAGTGAAAAATGTCCAATTCACAGTGTATGAACCCATCAATACACAGACTGAGTGTTTTTGAGTAACATAAGTCAGAACCTACCGGAGACAACGATTTTATAAACATTGTGTTTGGTTTTCCATTTCCTTCGGATAGAAACGTAGATCCTGTTTTTACCAATGTACCGAAACCGACAAATTGAAACAGATAGCGGCGCAGCACAACAACTTGTCACGTGGAAACAGAGAACCTACTGCTCCGGGACAATTCTGGTGTAGTGAGTGTAACATCAACTGCATTTATGGAGATAATTTACATTTCTTTCGGAACAACTGATGTGACATACACTGCTGAGGACCCATCTGGCAATACAGCTACCTGGTTTTTACCATAACAGTCCTGGTAGGCTAATTTTTCATTTTCTTCTATTATTAGATTTATACTCTCAGAAAAGCGGTCATGTTACAAACGCAATAAAGTTGTTGACACAAAGGAAAAAATCTCATCTGTAGAGTAAAATCAAATGCTAATTTGGAACTATGGAGGTAAGGAGGGTATAAAATAATAAACTACCGCTGTGTGCTAAGCTTTTTTCATTAGACAGGGTCGATCCCTTCTAATCAACATTTTAAAACAGTGTTAAAATTTTAAACGCTTAAATTCATATTCATTCATATTCAATTTATTCAGCAATACATATAGATGACAGAAATTTACATATACAAAAAGGAGCCGATACAATTTGATCAATTGGCGATAATGAAACAGTGAACAATGAAAAACATTATGCTAGGACCTCCAATGGACAACTCCTACGAGCTTATAATTAATGGCACGCCCTTACTTACGGTAGTTTACTAATGTTTAAATGATCATTAAATATTATTCGTTGTGGTTGTTACAAATGTATTTTCGATTAGTATCTTGTAGTATCAGGCCTAGTGTGGACTACGGGGGGAGTGGGAACGTATTTGAACTGTAGAAATACAGTTGTTGGTGCCAGTGTGACGAATATAAAAATTGATGTTTATTAATTCTGGACCTTGTACATGAGGTGCAGTTTGCAGAGTTATTGCACAAAACAACAATACTAATAATACAAATAAAAACACATATTTTTAACAATAACAATTTAAATTTATTGCACAAGTTGGTTTATTTGAGTCAAAGGGATTGTGTTAAATTTGCAACGGAAAGTCATTAGAGAAATTACGTCGCGAGCAAGGCGGCTCTTTGTAATCATGGTAATTGACAACGTGGTGGATAACAATTTGTATAAAATATCAGTTTGAATGGAAATCAGGTGATGTTTCAAACAATTGACGAAAATTATTCTTGGTTTCTAGGAGAGAACACTCCTAAGGTTTCTGAACATGATTATTTATACTTTTCGCTATCCCGGGGGTTATTTTTAAACAATAATTATTTAACTTGTTCTGATAATTAAGTCGTAAGTATGTAGGTAGTTGTATATAGGGAAGTGTTCCATTTTAACAATAAGAATTGCATGTTCTAATAATCCTCCACAAATCGGTTCTAAATTTGGAAATAACG
Source organism: Ophioderma brevispina (assembly GCA_023653785.1). NCBI lineage: Eukaryota > Metazoa > Echinodermata > Ophiuroidea > Amphilepidida > Ophiodermatidae > Ophioderma > Ophioderma brevispina. The sequence goes on from JAMKCH010075321.1 coordinate 17,679, forward strand.
CTTATCAGTTAAATACTACCTGGGGTTTTGTCTGTGGATTTTTATTGCGGATCTTTTTGTTTAAAGTGTTGAATTGAAAAAGAATGCCAGGGCACAGTTTTCTATCCTTCTGCCAAAAATTGTACTCACGCTTGTTTTGTTCTTATTAATTTGCTTTAAGACAAGGAAATCCTGTTTCACAAAACCCCTAGTAGCATGTCAGTAGTGATCAACGATGGTCAGTCTTCAGCTCAAGCAACGTGGACAGAGCCCATCGCTACTGATAATTCTGGGGGGTGGTTAGCTTAACATCAACTTCAGCTCCAGGAGGTACTTCGATATTGGGACAACTAACGTAAACTATCTGCAAGAGATGTTTTCCCCCAAATCTGGCAACACTGCTCATTACAGTTTTTCCGTTTCCGATATCTGGTAAGTATGCGTAATTTTTAGGAATCACAATTTTGTGTCAGCCTTCAGATTCAGATATATTTCCCCCCCTAACATTAAGAAGTTTTATATAGTCGCGAGCGGACTTAGGTAGAAAATATTAAAATGGTTGAGTGATTGTTTCGATTTGGACAAATAGATAAACATTGTAAGTACCGTACGTGTACAATAATGCTTCTTTCTCACAGTATCGACGTTTTAATACCGCCCACGCATTCGTGAACATGCAAGGAACAACAAATAGGGGACAAACAACATCCGTGAACACACCAGGAACAAACGGAATATGGGCAAACAACAACCGTGAACATACCAGGAAAAATGACTGAATATGGACAGACAACATCCATGAACAAGCAAGGAGCAACGGAATGATGAACATGCACAACATTCGTGAACACGGCCAGGTTATAACGGATGGCGGACAGCATACAACATCTACGGACAAGCCAAGAACAACGCTGGTAGACACGCTACTGCGCATCTGTCAACAACTACTCTTTATGGTATACTTGTGTTATTCCAAAATGAGTACCGTTATGAGTTTACTCATGAAAACATATTTTATGGATCGCACGAATTATGATAAATCAATCAATTTTCAATGCTAACATGATGAATGTAGCTTAAAAGGAGTAAAATTTTGGCAATTTCAGGATACATAATCTATTTCCATGGTCCTGCAGTGTGTTCAAACCACGAATCTGTAGTAGTAGCAAGACCATTAGTCAAATCGATAGATTTGACAAGTCTTGCTGACTATTGCGGTTCCATGGTTACCATGTTTGGATGGACGGTTAAGTTTTCTATATATGAGCAAAGTTAGCCATCCGGGGAGGGACTAAGGTGGAAGGCACATACAATTCTATTCATGAAGTTGTTTTAACTCTTTATGTGTATTTTATATGAATGAAGTATAGATTAAATGAAAAAAAAAAAGTTATTGACCAGTTTAATAAGGATGTTTTAAGATTTTAAGAATGTGGTAAGGACATTCTCAATACATGTTCACACTTTCAAATATCTTTATAAGACTGCTGTGGTCACAGTCAAAGTGTGTAAGTCATGAATTTTTCATCTTCAAGGAAATTCTAATTGCATCATATATTTTAAAACCTTTGACAGACACAGCAGTATCGACCTCAGCTGTTAACCTTATAGCGCGGCTTGAAGAGAAAGTAGAATCGCTTGGAAAGGCGGTGAGAGCTTAGACCTATTATTCATTTCCATTTCTTTAAGATCCGAAAATATATAACTATTATAATTTTACATGTTTTAATAATGCCCCTCTGGAATTTTAATTTGGATTAACAGGCTGGTTTGCCACCAGAAGACTTTACTGAATGATTGGGACGGAATTAGCTTGGATATTAATCGGAACAAAGCGCTGATACAGTATCTGTAAAAGTGAACGCTTTCGGTAAGCATAAAATAAAGAAATTGCCGACTTGGTTTTAATAACAATAATAATAATAGCAGAGATTTATATAGCGCCTTATGCTTATTGGAATCCAAGCGCTTTCACAAATGGTCGCTGATCACTGGGCCCAACCATACCATAAACCATTTAGCATCATTTCAATGGATTCCGATGCAGCGATCGGGTAATCAGCGCTTTCCCTCTTACCAGGCAACCATACATCGAGATTAAACCATCGCAACCGGGATACAGCTTCCAAATATCGCCATGGGTAATCGGGACAACGAAGCGGTTAATTTCTTGTCAGGGGGAAAATTACAAATAGCTGAATCCCCAGGCTCGAACACCCCGCCTATACGCACATGGATGAGCATACACTGGATTGCGAGCGCTTACCTGGAGTTGAAGTTCTTGTCCGCATTAAGGTCGCAAAACCGTGAGTACATGCTGACGTCCTCCCGGAAAATGTATTTGCGTAAGGTTTACAAAAATTTGAACGCAGTTAAAAAGAGGTAGTACCGGGCCGGCGAAAATTGAAACATCGTTGTCAAATGTTATGTCCGAATATCAATTAGCCAGTTGATTCCAGTAATACATACAAATACAATATCAATCAATCAATCAATCATTCAAGTTAGTCCATTAAATTCAAAAAACATCAAACAATATTAAAATATATATATAAAAAATTCAAAAGCAAAAAAAAGTAAAGGATGGAGGAGATGCAACAGGGCACAAGACATGAATAACATTGCACACCTATTCAATAATAACTTACAATTACATAAAAACAAGTACAAAAACAAAAAACAATAACATAAATGGCCACACAACAAACAAAAAACATTAAAAATGTATAAATTACTTTTTTTGGGGATAATTTTTAAGACATGATATATTACGGGTATCAAAAACTATCACCATAATAATGATTGCAAATTTTAAAAAACTAAATACAAATATAAATGGTGAGCATATGGCACGTTGGAATGTAATGTGATTCAATCAATAAATCATAATCTATAGGTTTGCAATTAACAACCATAAAACAACATATTTTATTGTTGAATTGGTTGATATTATTGCAAATATGATAGCAGGACAAAAAGTTAAAACAACACCATGTGACATGACCCCCCCCCCCCCCACATCGACACGAGTTATCCCTTCAAGGGATTCTCTGGCAAGGGAAAAACTCAGATACCAAAGAAAAAAAAAAACGAATAAAACATGAACAGGGGATACTCATACAACGGCTAAAACACACATTACCAAACAAGTTAAAAAAAAAGCAAAAATTGTTTTTATTAAATGTAATAAAAAGAATGGCCGCAAGTCTGAAGATTACTGAACGGAGGTAACAAAGCACGAGGTTGGACTAGATCGTTGTTTTTGAAAATTTATTACCCAGAAAGGTGAATTAGAGACATGGAATGTTGCACTTGTATTTCTGTGCCCAATTCACAACAGAAGAACACAACCTTTAGAACCTTGACAGAGGACAACGAGGACAAAAAAAAAACATTCCAACGATTTAATAACTTAAGAAATGAGGTTTTGTTGGAGTATATTGATGCAATAGTAAAACACTGTGTGTCTCAACGCCGAGGAGTTAATCACTTCCACTCATAATGTTAGGCAAAACTTCTTATACAAAATTACAAAATTTGTCTGTGGTTTTTTGGAGGCACGCGGTTCATTTCAATGTGAATTATATTATTTTTCATCTTCTGGAATCTTCGGCAATTTCCGAAAGAAGTAACTAAAATGACTGGATTATAAAACAGAAAAAGGTTCATGCATCATATCCACCTTGAATACAAGTGCCCCTCCCCCCGGGGGCCATGATAGCCTGGTGTAGGACTGCCTTGTTGGGCATTGGGAATGTCAGTTGAAATTGTAGATTTATAATGACTGAACCCGGGTGACTGAAATTGTGTTGCTGTGCAATCAGTTCATCTGAAGAGACATCTAAGAGACAGAGAAAGACATAGAGACAGTCCTAAGGACCTGGCAGGATAAGCAGGTAGAAGCGCCCTTGTAACTAGGCTAATGAATTGTTATTTTGCGATATTGAAATGTACAAAAGACTCGGTTTTCATGAGGTATTCATGCTTTCCTCTAAAATTGCCACAACAAGCTAAAAACGTGAAAAAAGTCCAAATTGGAAGGGGGTTTGAGTTCTAAGTAGCAAACCCACTACTATAAATAATTCATACTACTTCAAAACCTTACTTGAGATTTATATTCATGATATTATGCAACAGGTCTTTCATTGATGATCAGAGTTACTATAACAGAAGTGGTCACTTGGCTATGGTTCAGAGCTCAGGGAAAATATGTTGGACTATACTAATTCTTGTGCAAAGTTTTGTTTATGAATAACAATACAAGTGAGTTCTGGTATATAGTTTACTTTGTTTTGGTAGAGTAAGCACAAAGCTATGATTTGAATATATTGGAGAGGTTCAAAGAATGATTGAATGTTTATGCTCTTTTCTATTTTATGCACCTCGATGGAGAAATTGTTTAAAATGAACCATTTCCCCCCAAGAACGGGAAAGCCACTTACAGGGTAGATAGATATTATCAATACACATCAGAATAATAAGTCTCTTTCCCGTTCTTAGGGGAAAAGGGGTTGTATAATAACAATTAGATTTCCCATTGAAGCCTACACTTAAAATTCCTCTAAAAGTGCCATTTTCTTCAAAATATGAACATTTCGTGTTTTCAAAGTTCGGATTAGAAAACTTCACATTTAAAGTTATATGATTTGTGAAAATGGGTACCAGATAACGCAATGTCAAAACTGAGGGCGCTTCTCTCTGCTTATCCTGCCAGGTCCTTTAGGCCCTACATATTTGGCTTTAACTTTGACTTTTAAAGTGCTTGGCCTTGCTCTAACTGTGGCTGTGCTAATCCAAATAAATACATTTTATTGTTGGCCGCCAGCTATAGCTGGCAAGACCACTTAGCAATCCATTGTGCGTGTGTGTGTATGGGTGTGTGTGTGTGTGTGTATGTGTGTGTGTCACTATTTTTTAAAAATTGAGCTCAATTGAAAAGTTGAAGTTCAATTAGAACCAAACCTGTGTCATAGGTGCACCATGGGATCTCTCATATATTGATGCGGTCAAAGTTCATGTCCCAAAGTCAAAGGTCATGAAAGGTCAAGTTGCAAAATCGGCTAAAATGTAAAATTGACCTACATTGAAAAGTTAAAGTTCAAACTTGAGTCATAGGTGCAATATGGGATCCCTCATTTGTTAATGAGGTCAAAGGTCATGTGCCAAGGTCAAAGGTCATGTGAGGTGAAGTTGTGGGCGGCCCACAGCTTATATTCTTTGAATATAGCGAGTGCGAAAGCAGAGAACCGCGAAATTCTAGTTTTTAAATAAATTTGCACAGCAAATTTGTATACGGACACGTGGTATCTAGACAGGGAGACAGAAACACTGGAATGAGGTGAGAGAGCTGCATGAAAGGGAAAGACATCTGTTCTTCAATGAACTTTGCAAAGGCCAGCATAGCCGACGTGACCTCGGTTACACCAAATCTGGGAAATGTATTGACCAGTTGAACAAGAAAGAACACAGAAATGACTTGTCTACATTTGAGAAAGAAGTATCAGAGCAACATTCTATTGATATCCCATACAGTAAGGCCCAACAAGATAGATGGCAATGTTGGTCACCAACATTGCTGAAATTCTACCTAAACATTATACGGGATACGCTTCCTACACTAGCCAATCTGAAGACATGGAATAAAGATGGTCTTGGACTGTGTGCTCTGTGTGGATATAACAACTGCACTATGATGCTTTCAACTGTTGGCAGTACTCATTACGATCAGGAAGGTATAACTTGCTCCTTCGAGCAAGAACATCAAAAAATAATGAGGATGACAAGCAAATCTAAACTGGCATAGCCTTCAAGTCAGACAAGGGGACTCACTATGGTAATGTTACCTGGCTGGTAGAAAAGAAGCAGGGATGTATCCGGATCCAGAACAGTGAAGACTGTACTGTGGTGTGGGATGAAGACAAACACGCCATCATATTCTCTCCAGAAATAGTCACCACGTCACGGAGACCAGATGTCATCATCTATTCTCCTGCTAGTAAAGGTGTTGTCATCGGGCTGACAGTACCTGCAGAAGAGAATATGGCACAAGCAAATCACCGCAAGAAGTGCAAATATGAATATCTTATCAAAGACACACAAGAGGCTGGATGGGAGCTGAAATACTTCCCAGTAGAAGTGGATCCAGAGGATTCACCAACCAGACTCTGAGAACCTGCTTCAAATTCCTTGGGCTGACAAATAAGGAAATTAAGAAGGCACTGGACTCTGTATCAAGAATGGCTCTACGAGCTACATATACATTGTGGCTTGCAAGAAACAAGAAGTTTGGTAGTTGGGTGTTAGTTGCACGACCATATATCCTCATAATTACATAATTACGTGAAACCGGTGCAATATTTGTCTGTGAAACTAGGAACAGTTGATGCGAGGTGACGAGCAACAACGTGCCAAGTCAATGCCCCAACTTTACCTTACAGCTCCTTAGAATGGAAACCATAAGATAGGGCTTGCAAGCTGGAACACTCTGAAGAGAAAGCAAGCTCCATTCAAGACATGACCGGTAACAGGAACTTAACTTATTGTGATGTTGCTCCTGCCTGTTAGTCTTCCGCTGGAGAGAAAAGAAAAAAAAAGAAAAAAACCACATAATGTCATGACAGTTACTGCAACTGGAGAGGGAGGGTTTCTAGTACCAAAGCGCTCAACCCACCACCACCCGTCCCAAGTCCGAGGCAGTCGCAGTAGGCTGGAAAGAATGGAATATAAGCTGTAGTAGACAAGCCTGCTGGGCTTGATGTGAATACCACCAATACTGTGCAAGTCCTTAAAAACCTTGAGGGAGATCAAGCCAGGATGCGGCCACACCGGGCCATGGTTTTCAATCTCTAAATCTAATCTACTTCAACCTTACCACTTAAAATATCCACGTCTACTAAATGATAATTTTGTTAGGCCCATGTGATACGGCAGCTAACAATAGGTATTTTGCAACTAATAATACCCTGTACCATCTAAATCGAATGACCAATGAACTTCAAACTTGGTAGGTGATAGAGCATGATCAGGTCTGGTGCTCAATACTTTTTGCGGACAGGTTATAAATATTAATGAACTCATTTGCATATTTTCAATAGAATGTGATTAATCCTCTCTACCATTTCAAACCCAACATCCGATTAACTTCTAGCTTGGAAGGTGATAGAGATGAGATGATGAGATCTAGTGCTGTATACTTTTCCAATCAACTTATGATTATTAATGAGGTCATTTGCAAATGTAGGCAATAGAAAAAAACATCTATGTGATTCAACGATCAGTTTTTCTAAGGCAATACAAGACCATCGATTGCAAACTGGGCGGTAGCGTAAATGGACGGATTATAAAAAAATGGAAGCTAATTTGTATTGATTTTTCTTTCTAGTTATGAAGGAATTCATAATTTTGCCAACAAAGGAGAATCAGGAATTTCGACTCTCTATTGAGGATTCCGAGACTGCCCTGTGTGTGCCGTCAAGTATGATGGAAAAGGGTAAGATAATGTTACTGATCGAGTTTGACCACCATTTCGATTCTCTTCTGTTTGTTGCTTTGAAGATCTAAGGAATGTGCATAATGTTTGGCCAAATTGGCCTTACAATGCAGACTTTGTATCCTTCCATTGGTATTTGTTACAATATTTAACTAATACTAAAAGAAGTGAAATGACACATTGCCTTTATTGTTTCATTCTTTAAAGGTTCATCGATTACGTTGGGTATTTTGAACTCAGCTCATACGCAGATCAACCTGGGGGATCAGGTGCAGGACGTATCTAGGAATATCAAATCTCACGAATTTGGAAGCAGGATTGTGGGCATTAATTTAATTGACGGTCAAGGGCATCATGTGAAATATAGTGATGGAGATGACTTCAATATGACAATGCCTCTTATATGGGAGGTTTGTTTACATAACTTTATTTACTATTTAGCTTCGGAAATCCATAGATGATGTGACACTGCTATTTAGAAACAAAATATCCTGTTAGCACCCGAGGTCTGTTGGCAAACACCATCGTACCTCAATTGTAGCCTATGTGCGAGTATTTTCTGAGTTTTGTCCGTGGCAAAACTGTTTATCTAGTCAAGACCTACAGGTTGCCCCACAAAATGTTAACACTCGAGACTAGGCATTTTGTTATAAACAAAGGTACGCGTGGGTCTTTGTTTGGTATTCATTTTAAGCCAATGAAATAAGCTTTTATTTGCCATTTATTTCATTCCAATCCGATATGTAGAACAAAAGATGAGAGTGCAAAATGAATTGGCATGATCCGATTTTGCAACATTACACGTGACTTCAAAGAACATTGTCTGTCCATCTTAAAAGGACACAAAGTAAGTAGATATTTGCTGTGTAATTCTGTTGAAGAAAGACTTAGAGATTCCTGTCACCGTGTTTTACCAAGCGTTCATCGTTGGATCTGCTCCAATGGCTCTTAAAAAAGAGATGCTGGCTTGAGTTCTTGCCATTCTGGTCCGTTCTGTTGAGTCTTTATTTCCAATTCCGACTGCTTCACTTATCCATGTAGGCTTTTGAGTATGTTACAAACAAAAAACAAAATCATGTTTCTCGAAATCTCACAAATTTGTTATCACTGCAAATCGAACCAATCCGATTTTGCAATCTCCTTTTTGACGAAGCATATCTTCTGATCTACATATCGGATTGGAATGAAATAAACGACAAATAAACGTTTTTTAGTTGGCTTTAAAGACAATACAAACGAAGACTCCTGCCTACTTTGTTTTTAACAAAATACTTGGACTCCGATTGTTAACATTTTTGGGACAGCCTGATTTTGGGGTATTATTAGATAGACAATGTATAAAGCGCTGCCAAGTTGTGTGGATTGATAACAGTCTCCTTCGAAGACCATTGTTTGCCTACCTGCCATTACCTTGCATGTCAACGCGTAATTTAGATGAGGTGACATCAATGTTTACAAACCAAGTTTAGCACCTGTCTACTGACATCTTAGAGGTGAGAAGAAATGCCCTTACAGTTTACAGGCATTCAATAGCCTTATCACGCCCGTTGTGCCTTTAAAGCACAAGCCCTCAGGTGCTTCACGCATACTGCCGGGCAGTGCTTTGTTCATTGCCCGGCGTTTGACGTCACATGTCACCTCATCTATATAATTAATAGCATGTTTTAGGATTTCCCAAACTGTTGCTCCATAAACGGAATAAAACACCATAAAATAGAAAAACGGAATAACACCATAAAATAAGGAACATACACCATGAATTGTTTTTCTTGAATCCAAGTTTTTTGGACACTACTGTAAATTGTTCTGTATGTTAGCGTATATCCGTCTGTCAATTGTGCCTGTATGTTTAGCGTACACCCGTCTGTCCATTGTGCTTTATGAATGTACTCCCTTATCATATTTGGGTTTAATCACCCTAACAGTCCATTTCAATACCTTAAAGCATTGATAGAGTTCCAGGTATCCATATTATCTTGGGCTCACATAGAGTGTGCATTCCATAAATTAGACACGCTCTTGGGAATACCTTAAAACTGGAACAAATGAAAATTTAAAATGCTCATGTCTCAATATAAAACAAAGTCTGAAATTTGTATTGGGGCAAATATAACTTCAAATGTCTCAATGTTTACACCAAAGAAAGTATTTAAAAAGCTGAACTCTTTCAGATGGGGTTAATATGAAAGATATTCATCAGTGTAAAAATCAGGGCTTTTCAATTTTGTAGGGACATATGAAATGTCTCTCGGGGCACCTTTAAACTGGAAGGTAATAAAGTTCCATACTTAAAAAATATTACTCAAGAAAAACTTAAATAGCACTCAAGTTTATGTATATGAACAAATCATAACATAATTGGTTATACATTTTAAGCAAAAGCACAATTACATGGCATATGAAGTATGTCCTGTAATGAAATGAAATATGAAATACACAGTAACTGAGAGAAAGGTTATGACATAATAATACGATTGGTTAATTTATTTATTTTTATTTTTTTGTCATCTGTCATGTAAGAATGCGTACAACAAGGATGGGCGAACTATTATTGCTGTCTGCAACTATTTCAGCAACTCTGGGTGAGTAAGACCATTGGTTTTAGGAAAAGATGAGACTATTGTAACTCGCCAATCCCCAATAAGTACTGTATTTCCCTTGTATATTCCATTAATTTAGACGGTTTAAAGAAAGTGTTCAATGGTTCAACCACTGATTATCTGTGCCCTATACCAACCTACTCAATGCCATCGTGAAAGAGATCGACAACGTTTGCTTTATCCAGAATACATAACCAAGTTCATCTGTGCTTTATATTTTTTCAACTCAGGCGATCAGGAAGATGGCCCAAAAGTAGAGCATGTTGGAGAAAACATGTGCCCGACTGCTTTGCAGATAATTATATAGATAAAGACAGGTTCCAAACTTAAAATAAGTAACTCATTTCACCAAATTGAACTCTGCTTCTTTGACTGTGTGTGACCTGCACATTACCTCTTTATTAGTGTTCTCTTTTAAACCCAGATATTGGTCAGCAGATGGTTGCGATACAATCATCACTAATGATTCCCACGTAATCTGCGCATGTAATCACACCACAAGTTTTGCCGTACTCATGCAAGTAGTTGAAGTAAGAATGTAGCTGGGTAATTATTACTATCGAAAGGGAATGGGATGTTGGTTGATATTATCTACACAAAAATGTTAATTTTAATATGAAAAGTACTACTTTTTTTCTGCAACTGACTCACTGAGTCACTGATTCACTCACAGCCGTTATGAAAGGGTTGTCTGTACGTCTTAGAGTCTGAATTTCTACCGCATTGAAAACCAAAGTGGAACCTCAATATAGCCGACCAGCTACTAGGCGAGCCTAGTCTTGTTATATAGCCTGGAATTTTTAATCATCAGTATCCACCAATCAATCATTAATGTGTTTGTCACATAATGCATCATTTATTTCGAGGACACTGGCACATTTGAAAAATGTGGCGCCCTCAAAATTTTTCAAAATTGATATTTTTTTGCATATTGTAAAGCTTTTATATACAATAGCCCCCCACCCTGAACTGATAAGACCAATCCGCGCCCCCATAGTAACGAAACAAATTTTATAATAAAATGAACTCCGGGGCACTATTCCCAGACGAAGGAAATTGCGTTTAACATAAGTAAACCACACGCCAGAGTTGAATCCCCGACCTGCACCCTTTTGAGCCGAGTACGAGTCATGATGTTCAGTAATTGACACATTTGTTGTCAAAGTTACGGCAAACTTAAAGTAGGCCTGCTAATTACGATGTCTTTAGCCTCTTATTAATTGCCCCATCTGTTTTTTGAGGTATGTTATTGTTTATGTCTAAAATATATTCTTTCGTCCAATGCTAGACTAACTCATTTCCGAACAATATTGAAGACATTGTCTTATTTTGTGAAAAATGTGGCAGTGCCGCTTTCACTGAAAAAATCAAATATTGACATTTGTAGTTTCATTAAAAGATTATTTTAAATCCTTTTGCAGGTTGATATAATTCAAGCGCACAAGGATTTTTACTTACTTCCTCATTGTCGGGCATTGCCATTTTCGCATACCTGCCTTGTTCTACACTCTGGTATTTTTTGGATATTTAAGGTAATGTCCGGTCCACATCAGATGTTTTTAAAAGAGCTCCACCCTCAAAAGTCTTAGTGCAGAACCACTTAGAACATATTAAGAGGTTGATGAAATGGGCCCATATTTTAGGTTTACCTCCAATACCATGTGTACTGGTGTACAACACATGAATGCCTCTACAACAAACGACAAATGCATTACAAGTGAAACTTTAGAATTGTTCATTTTTAGTTACATCATTTAATCCAAGACAAAAGGACATTCTGTGATCACACATGACCATTAATTCTTTAACGATGTTGTGTGGTCTAGGGTCCTAACCTAAGTCTCACATTGGGCCAATTGTGTATACCATAGTGCAGTTAGTTGTCCACTGTAAACGGGCTTCGACCTTTTGCTCACCCACCAAATCAATTGACATGATTCCATTCATAAGTTTGATCGTATGTAAAGGATTCCCACTTCACAGGGTACCATCCAATCACTATCAGGACAGGTATTGGATAGCGATTACCCACACACTGTGTGCAGGAACATTGGCGAGTAGGCATGTTTTTACACCTGTTTGAAGCCTTTAAAATGGTCGTTTCGGATCTTTTTCACATCGTATGTCAACCAAATTACATTACAATGCAGAGAAAATAGCTTATCTTGGTTGTCAGCTTCTACGAAAGGTATAGGTCTAACCGTTTGTCCTTGGCCCCTCTTGATCACTGGTGATTTTTTGCCATAAAGTTAGCATTATACCCTACAAAAATACAACTCTTTATAAATTAACCAGTTTCGGATTTTCTGACATGTTCTATCATAATAAATTCACATATGTTTTTTGATAATATATTCTCTACAATTAGAGCTTCTACCAAGAAAATCCCTTGAGCACTTTCTCGCAACGACGTGAGTTTTTCTCATGTCCTGATGCGTTAAGCAACAGAGTACGACGACCAGGTCATAGGCTTTGATGCACGTGTGCACCGTGAATTAGGGAAAATTGGAAAGTACTGCAAGAATGAGCAAATCTGTGTTGCCTTCAGAATTTGACCAGAAAATTTTGAGGAAGATACCCATGGGTGACACATCCGCGCGTATGTTTCCATATGGAAGAATTGCCCCTGGAAGAAAAGCATAAGTTTGTTAAGCTGGAAAATGTATGTGTGTGTGTGTGTGGGGGGGTGGCGTGTGTGGTGTGACTTCAATTGCTCATGTAGTTTCTTGAGTATTTATATGATTAATGTGATTCACATTCATGTTCTGAAAAAACATGATCAACACATATTGGGTCAAAAAAAACGATAAATTCTAGTATTTTACGGCCCGACTCCATTGCAGGAAGCCAAGAATAATTTTACACGCTAATTGGCTTTGAGTTTACTCATTGGGACAGCTAAATTGTTGACAGGTAGTACGCAGTATCGAATGGACGGACAACATTTAAATGTGATGCAGTAAAGTAGTTTTAAGCAATTGCGTTTTCGTCTATTATTTGTTGATACAGTGTGAGTAATAAAAACCCTGACTTCAAATAAAAACTAATTAAAATAGTTACGTAAGAATTCATTTTGCTCAATGTTTCGTTTGGTTATAAAGAGGGGAATAAACAGGATTTCAGAAAAACGTTTATTTGGTGTCATTTGAACTTTGGAGGAAGAAGTTATGCCTATTTGCTGAGAGATTTAAAATTCCTGTTTGGCCGATTTGAGCCGCCACACAAAGTGCATCGTTTACATTAGAGTAACATTGGTCCTCAGCACGTGATTTGAGTAAAAACATTAACCACCAAGTTTATTGTTAAAACAATTAGAAGTGGGATGAATAATTGAATGATTATAAACCTAATATTCCCCGGAGATTACAAAAGCAAATGCTGAGTAAAAAGATGTTCAATTTCCCAAATAAGACAAGTCAAGAGCTGGGGTAAGGACCACGGTTTACTTGTTCACAAGATTTCATGGTTTAATCTACAACGAAACAAAGTGAAACCATAGAAGTTTTGTATCCGCTTGAAAAAAAAACAGTCGATATTTAATTTTTAAGTTGTAATTATTAATATGTATTACAGAAAAACTTCAGCTTTAGTTTCTGTTAGTTATTGACCGCTGAGTATACTGCATTTGTGTAAATAATTACCTTTAGAGATGTAAACAAATATCTCTGAGCGTATTCCTTAGTTCTGAAATGCGACATTGATATGGAGTGATTTTCAATAACGGACTAACTTATGATTGAACAATGGTAATTATTTGTTGAAGAACTTAACTTATAATATGTTTACCCAATAGACCGTTATATACAAACTGATATGTTTTGTTGAGAAGAAATCCGGAAGAAATCGATACATCTGAAATCCCTTTGCTATAATATGTTATTGTAACGTCGGTTGTCAGTCTCTCTGCATTGTTTGGCTAAAATCGGCCCCAAACAGGAATTTTAGTGTCTTCCGCAAAATGAAGTAGTTCTGACTCAAAGTCCGAAAGACGCCAAAAATAAAAATCTTTTGATAGCCTGTTTATCCCCCCTGTAAAACACCACAGCAAACCATTCAAGCAAAATAATAACGTTAACCTTTGAAGAAAAAATCTTTTCTGAATGTGTGGTTTTATTGACTCACACTGTATGTTCTCTCAGGGTGGTATCAAAATAATTAAGAAAATTGGCATAATTAATATAATTAAAAAAAAAATGTACAGGGGTATAGTGCACACCTGCACTATACCCTTAGGTGGCATAATTTTTCATCTCACCAATTTGGAAATAATTGTATTTTTAACACCATTAAAAATTGGAGAATGCCAATGAGAATTCTCGCTGCAATTAAGCTTTAATTTGGCACCATATTAGCTGATTCAGGGTGCTATTGGTGCCGAGTTATTGCTGTGAATGTTTCTTTCATTAAGGGTTGTTAATTAATTATGCTAAATTGGCCAGAATAATAAAATGTCGATACATTTATGCAAGTGATACAAAAACATTCGTAAAAAATTATGGAAAATAGTTGTTGTAAACACAATTATTCTATTGGTGTGTGATTTAGTAGTATACCTTAGCCAAAAAAATTGCTGATTGTCCATAGATGCCTCTGGAAAAATGGGTCGGTCGGTCGTTTTTTTTAGGCATGTAGTTGTACATATGGATATGCATCAAAAGCTAATATAAATAAGGTGTATTACAATAACTGATGAGTAGAAAGATTAATATAATTGTCGTTTGATTACGGTTCTTGAGCATGAGTATAAAGCCAATCTTTTCATTTTGACAATAAACATTGAAGCCAATGGATCTGTGCTGTTTACGCTTGAATTAAAAAACTGACTAAATGGTTATATACCATTTCAGACTATGTGTATTACTGTGACAGTACTGCTGCACTACTTTTTCTTGGCCGTTTTTCTGTGGATGCTAATGGAAGGCATTCACTTGTACATCAAAATGAGACCTACATTTAGATGGCCCATGAAACCATCTGTGGCCATGGCGCTGGCATGGGGTATGCAATCTTAAACGTTATTCTTTAGTTGCATTTTATACTGGAGGAAATTATTTGCCTATTCCGGACAAAGTAGAGTTTGAAAAATCACAGTTTCCAACCAAATTATTTAATATGTATTTGTAACATGTAGAGTGCAGAGTGGAACCTAATCAGTCTCGCCCCATCATGGCCTACTGCGTCGAACTTGTAACATCGGTATAACTTGTTTTCTTGCTGCATGCCATACTTGCTTTTCTTTTGAAAGAAATCAAAGAAATGCTCACTGTATTACTATAAATCCAATTCAAGTGATGTTTTAATTGTGTAATGAATGTTAATATTTGACTTAAAGACCAAATTCTAGAAATATTGATTTTAGGAGTATACATAAACTCTAAATAGAAATTAAAATAAGAGTGATTCGCCTGACACAGTGAGTCGCCTTTCTCAAAAGTTTTATTGCAACACTCTTTGTGCAGGTCTTCCCATACCAATCGTTGTCATAACTACCGCTAGCAGATTTCACGAGTATGGACAAACCGAAATGTAAGTTTTTTCCCCTTTCTTTAATAGATGATCTGCTTTTATCTACACAATAATGATCTCACTTCAGTATATATCATGGTCATTGTCTCAATTCTCATCGCCATTTTTGTTTGTTGACTAACATATACTTTGATTTTTGAAAAGTTAATGGTAAAAAAACTCTAGTTGGCTAGGCTTGTTTCTTGTTAGGGAAGAGGTGACTGATCCCTGAAAAGACCAAGATTCCCGATTTCATGGGTTACATAACGCACAGATCCCCAGTTCGCAGTGATCCCATATAACAATGCCAATTGTTGTTTAACTTTCTCTTATTTGTAATTTTCATTAAAAATCAACTGGGAAAGACTAGTTGACTGTTGAATAATACCTTCTGACACTTGGAAAGACAGGTGACTGCTATGAAAGACACAGGACGCCGGGTAAATGGCCGGGAGTGGATACGCGACAGCAGCCTAAGCTCTCAACCGAAAGAACTGTTATTTTGATCGGATTGATGTTGATGAACTTAGCAATGGAACTAGACCGAGGGAGATCCCACGGTCGGGACAGATTGGCTGTCTTACCTGTGAAATCTGTGGTAAAGAGTGGACCTCAAGCCGCAGTCGGGCATCACATCAGACCCATTGTAGGAAGGCACAGGAGAGAATTAAAAGAAGTAAAGTGTCAATGCCTGCATTTTATAGGTCGAGCCAGTTAGGATCAGGACAGGTGCAGGTATACAGCCACAGTGCCAACCAGACGATCAAACACTTCCTTTACCATAAAAAAAGACCAGCTGAACATCCAAGAAATCCGAGTTTAAAGCAAGCCTAAACCTTCCAAAAGCTGGCGGTACAAAGGCATAGAAAGAGCTTGATGATGAACTGTCAGAAGCATTGACATCACTACCCATCTACAATAAAAAGACCCATCTTTTGAGATGGAGAGAAGAGAGGTCTTTATCTATATCGTTTAAAAGAAACGTTTGGAACCAAACATCGGCCAAAACCCAGAGGGGAATAAACAACATAAGACACGTTAACAAATAAAAGACCAAGAAGTTGTAAGAAAGAGTTCAAGACGAAGTTGAAGAAAGCAATTTCAGACAAGAGACATGACTTTGAAATACAGAAAATTAAGTCTTCCTGAAGGTTATCCGACTCCATAAAAATGATAGAAATTGGAACTGAAGCACAGAGAAACAAAAGACTACACCCATGTTCCGGAGGAGTTCAGGAAAATCCCGCACCGGTATGTTAAAAAGATACAGAAGGTGATGAAGGTGCCCCACAATGTATCAAGGAAGCTGCTGATGCTTATTTCGGTAATACCTATCGTGACAACAAAAGCAATACCTATATAACTCCTTGAGAGGAATTCCTAAAAAAGCGAAGGCTTCATGGCAACAATTTAACAAAGTTCCACCGTTCATGATTGAATTGAAAATGTACTTCTGAAGAAGAGGAACAAGTCATCTCCAGGCACTAACGCCATCCCTTAGCTGGTTTACAAGAAATGCCAGCAGGTCCGCTCTGTAGGTTTTACAGTCCTGAAGAGAATCTGGAAGAAGGATATACCTCTGTCATGGAGATAGGTGAAGCTGTCCTTAACCCAAAAGAGAAAAATAAATCGAAATCATAGAGCTGTTTAGAACACTACTTTGACTAATGTCGATGGAAAGATGTTTTTCAGGTGCCTGCCAACCGCCTCCTCACATTTATGTTACAGAATGGATACATAGACCAGGCCATTCAGAAGGGATTTCTCCCGGGTATTGCAGGATGCAATGAGCAAACTCAAATCCTCAAAGAAACGCTCCTTGATGCCAAGCAAAATGTAAGGGAGATTGTGGTTGCGTGGCTCGAACTGGCCAATGTGTATTGATCTGTAGCTCATAACTTGATACAGTTTGCTCTGAAATGGTACCACATCCCACCTGACATGCCTGAGCTGGTACACAACTTCTGTGGTTCATGTACCAACTTGGCTTATTCAAAGGGTGCCCTCTATCTGTCGTGCTTTTTCTGATCGTGTTTAACCTGCTGCTAGACTTGCTGAAGACAAAAATATGATCTTGTTTACCAACTAAAGAATAGCAACTTCAAACAGACTCGGAAAGGGCAGCATAGCCGACATGGCCTCGGTTACACCAAATCTGGGAAACGTATTGACAAGTTGAACAAGAAAGAACACAGAAATGCCCTGTCTACACTTGTGAAAGAAGTTGCAGAGGAATAGATGTAGATATCCCTGTACAGTAGGGCCCAACAAGGTAGATGGCTATGTTGGGAGACGACAATGCAAATGGACATCAGGTGGAATAAGCTCCTCTACTGATCACCAGCAATGCTGAAATTCTACCTCACGCACCAGCCAATCTGAAGACATGGAATAAGCATGCTCTTGGACTATGTGCTCTGTGCGGATATAACAACTGCACTATGATGCATAGTATATTCAACTGTTGCCAGTACTCATTACGATCAGGAAGGTATAACTGGAGACATGACACAGTCCTTCGTGAGATTGTCCATCAGCTAGTGCCAGCCATCTTTCGTGCAAGAACAGCATTAAATAAGAGGATGACAAGCAAATCAAAACTGGCATAGCCTACAAGTCAGACAAGGGCACTCACTATGGTAATGTTACCTGGCCGGGAGAAAAAAGTAGGAATGTATCCAGAATAGTGAAGACTGAACTGTGATGTGTGATGAAGACAAACTCTCATTAAACTGACAGTACCGGCAGAATAGAATGGAGAAGGGAGAAAACATTATATGAAAATCGGATGATGATCGGTCACACACCTTTAACCGTTATCATTTGTAAAATACATAATGGGTTACTGAATGTGAGACAGAGTAAAAGCATAGATACATCATAGTTTTCGGCGTTTCTTTGCTGTTGAAATATTGAAATCCGGGTGTTAATTGTAAAGAGTCCATATAAATGTACAAATGAATTTGATGTCCCGTCGCTTATCATTGCAGATGCTGGTTACCCATTTCGTATGGCATAGTGTATGCCTTTGTCGCCCCAGCGCTCTTAATCGTACTGGTAAGACGTTGTTGATTCTCCCAAAATACTCTAATATTAAAATGAATTTGTCGGGGAATTTGTTAATCAATGCTGTTGAGGTAAATATTGCATCCCATAGGACCTACATTGTCGATGTACGTACGACATTCACTTCGAATTTAAAACAATGTTGAGAGTCGTGTTTGATCTCATGATCACAATGTGATGTACACACAGACAACTTCGCAACAATGATAACACATAGGCCAATTTGAACAAATACTGAGACAGAAATGGTAAAGAATTTCCTGCAAGATCACTTTCCAAGTTTATAGAAATGTGGCATGTTTATTAAAAAAACTGTGGGTCATAAGTATCCTTGCTACTTTTGTATTAATTTAAAACCACCACATATTAAAAGCTTATTAATGGATTTCTAGAGTTTTTTAAAACTGTCCAGGGAATAAATCATAAGTTATTTTTTAGGCATCACGCTTAGTACAATTATTTTCCTGCTGAAACAAATACGCGTCTAGGTATCATTACACCAGCATTATTTTTTAAGTTGATTTAAAGTTGATTTTTTTAAGGTAACTTGTTATCCTTGTTCTAGGTAAACGCGGCTATTTTGTTTGCAACATTGCTGACTTTTTTGTCTCTCAAGACCAACAGAGAAAAGTCCGAAGTCGAGCGATTGAAGTGAGTATTTGTTTTTTAAATGAAAAAGGGTTATATTGGCCACTTTGATGTGTCATATGACTTGGTAAAGTATATTTTGTTGTTAACATAAATTTGCATGGGAATGTACGTGGAATAAATATAAAAATATGTGTGCCGGCTTTTTATCTAAGGGATTTTAGAAAATAAACAAAGATGCCGTAAATTGCCAAACCCGTGTTACTATTTTTTGTAGCTGTTATCATTACTGTAATGTATTGTAGTATTACTCAATAAATCTAAAATTGCTTTCAAGAAATTGAAAAATTAGGTCATCATAAGTTCATGTATACAGTTTTCAACACCAAATTATCTATTGATCGTGTAATCGAACCAGCCCTTATTGTAATTTTCCATATATCTTTCTATTTGGGGCTAGTTTGCGGTCCTTTTGATTTGGAGCCTCTTTCGGTTTTACGGGATCTTCGGGATCCTACAATTCGATCACACATCTGCAGTGGTCTTCTCCTACTTGTTTGTTATTTTCAACTTATGTCAGGTATGGACTGTGCATTTATTCCTTACGCTGGGTCTCGAATAACATACGCGTTTGTCAATTGAAAGTCAGTGCCTCCGGGTACCCGGGGCGTGCTGGGAAGTCGGCATGAATTCGATTAAAAAACTGACAAATTCCCTGCATAACTCCCGCGAATTCCTGTACTGCGGACAAACATTTATGTCGAGGTCACGACGAACTACCCGGCACCCAACCCCGGGGAGAATTTGTTCGAAGTCCCGCCCAGGTCCCGCCCAGGTCTGCCGCGAGCTGCGTGTGTTCCCGGCCCGACAGAATAGAGCGATACCACTGTGTGAGCGCACCACTTTAGAAAGGTGGGGAAATGAAATCTCAGACAAATAATGAAAGGGTGGGGTTTGATATTTTCAGTAAATGCCGGTTTTATATAAAAAGCGTGTGGAAGAAAATAAAAAATTTTGAATTCCCATAGTCATTTCTAATACTGAAAATTGTCTTAACAAATACTTTTTTGAAACAAAAATGATTAATTTTGACGAACGAGAAAATCTTCTTTTTACTTAACTTTCGCCGCGACGCTTAATGAAAAATGTGAAAAAAATGGCCTTGGCTCCGGCCCCGTTCAAGCTGAGATGATATGTTTTCGGGACCAGTATAGCGGAATATTTTCATTTAACCCTTTTACTGAGAATAAAATGAAGTGATTTGACGGTCACAGTCCCTCAATTGGTTTGTGTACTGGTAGACGCGGAGTCGTTACAGTTTCAGAAGATATATATAAATCACCTTATGGTTTACATAAAGCACACAATGTCTTGACAGTTTCAACTCCCAAAGTTTCCATAACAACCTGGATTTTCTTAATTGTAGGTATGTGAAGTCAGAATCGACATCAACGGACCACCAATTTACTGATAGATCAGCTATTTCAGTGAGCAGATCGTTAACATTACATAGGGCTCATGAGTTAAAACAAAATACATGGAGTTATTTTTGAAATCGTTTATTTTTTATTCCATCGCTCATCTAACAAATTTCACCCTGCATGTTTAGTATAAGTTTAAGAACCATTTAGGTTTGTCTTTTGAAGGATGGAGAGAAAGATTAACAAAATATAGTATATTTGACCCAGGATATTGGGATTATATAAAGGAGTGGCGGTTTTTAAACAATGAATGTGCTGGTACTGCGGATCATTTAGAGAAAGTTCGCAATATTAACCTGGGCATAAGAATAATAGCACTCTATTTTTCGATTTAAAAGGCTGACATTATTAAACTAGTTTTATGATGTTCATTGATTTTATTAGCTCATAAATGATAAAACATGATCTAGACAATTTGGGAGTCCAGACCACAACGGAAACCAATTGCAGTTTAGACTAGCGTAAGCTGTAACCTGCAGATGTAAAATGTCGGCTTTTTGAGCTTTGAGTAGACCTTCACACATCGCTACGAAACACGGTTTTCGTTTTGAAAAAAAAAATATCTGAATCGTGCTACTTATAAAGAGGGAAAACACGTTCGACTACTAAAAATCGAACAAGTTTTGCATTTTGGAAAGGTTAAAAGATGAGAGAAATTATTTGGGAAGTTGCACGTAAAATAATCACCAGCGCATTTCGTGTATCAGAAAATGTTCCCATAGGGTTTTATAGATGCGCAGAAGACGAGTCCTCGATTACGGCCCCGCCATTTGTGTGCATTCTGCGCACGGGGCGGTTTGTTTCAGAACTGATGAGGTCATGAATTTGACGATGGTTTTAAACTGAAGTTGATGGAAATTTATGGACGGTGATTTTTTTTGATTGGCTAAAATGGTACGGCGGCTGTTTATGAATGGAGAGTCCCATCATTTTTAGTACGTTCAACCGGGGTGATGTCATTGAAGTGCAAATATTACACGTATTTTGGAATTTAATGCAATTCAAAACCCAAGGAGTATGAAATCCTGGGCCCCCCCCCGGACGTATACTAATACTACGGGGCGTAAAAAAAACTTGACCTGATTGTGTTACGCCATTTTGAATGGTTAAAAACATATATGTAACATATTTGATATCTGCGGAAAGCTTATTCATTATATTAATTTGTGCAAAGAATCATTCCATCGGTTAAGTATCGGCCGAGCTACATTCTTTCAGATCAAGAATCGCGGTGCAATTAATAGCCCGATTTTCTTCTGGACATGATTTCCTTCGGAACGCCGTTCCTTTCAATGTGACTCGTGGAGACAAGAGCAGAAAACCGACTACTTGATTCCAACGACTGTTACCGGTCTATACCTAACGATGTGAATGATCTTGGTAGTAAATTTAAAGATAATGAACCCCAAGCTTTCAGATGATACCAAATAGGTTAGATATATTGTTACTTAAAAATTCAAAATGGCGGAACCAAGGACTCGGGTCAAGTTTTTTTTGACTCACCCTGTATTGTGGTTTCGCGCTATTTGTGAATGAATAACGTGCCATATGATTCAGGCATTGTATAACCATGTAATAACTAGTTATTTTTACGATGGTGACACTGCATGTGTGATGAAACATAGTCGGGACATAGGTTAAATGATACGGATATGATCTACTCTGTAAGACAATTTTCTCGAGATAAACAGTATAAAAGAAAATGTTAAGGGAATTAAACCAAGTGTATTAATTGGCTATTTAGTTACCCACAAAAATGTTCAAACGTAAAATTACAACATGCTGAAGAACAACTGTACATCATGATACATGTGTTAAATCTCAATAGTTTTACATGCGGCTCCACAACCGTATGTTAATGCAGGTGTATAGCGTTAAATGGTTATGAAAAAATATAATTAATCTCATGCGGTCGGGCCGGGATCCCGAAACCTTTTTATAACAAACTATTGAAAAGTCGCATTGCCTTTGCATTACATTTTCTGTAAATAAATGTCCCTAAGATTTAAGATTTTGCCTCAAAAAATAATTTATTTTTACTGAAAATGAAGATCTCAAAGTTTTATTTTCGAAGCATTTCAACTTAAAAAAGTACTTGGCAAGAAGGTATGATTTTGTTTTAATTTGAGGCGATTTTAATCGTATTTAAGTGGGAAAAACGTACTCTCGTATTTACATAATTTTCCGTACAAATCCGGAATACAGCTATACGTATATATAAGGACTTGTTTCACCTCAGATACTTCTACTTCCCGAGGATCCCGAAGGGTTTGAGCGACTTCCCCGCATACAGTTCGGCTATTTTGCAAGTGACGCGAGTCCTCGCCGAAGTTCCCAACACGTATCCCGGCTCATTTTTTCAAATTGCCGCCCTGCCGCCCGACTCGAAGACGTAGTCCCCGACATTTTCACGGCTAGCGGGGACACAATTAGCAACCAAAGTCCCCGCTATGCCTTGCCGACTTCCCCCGCACGAAGCACCGGGTACCCGGGGCCGGGACTTCAATTGACAAACCATAACGGTGTGCTGTGCAAGATGCAAATTTGGGTTGTCTATTCTCTATACTTACTTCGTTACGCTATGTGTACTTATTATGTATGCAGCTTGGCTTTTTTACTAAAAGACTAGTAGAGATACTTTTAGAGTATCTTATGTGACACACCAGAATAATCGATCATCTTGTGTTTTTAGTATACAAAATCAATCCATTTTGATGTCATCGGCCCAAGATTAAGTCGACTTAAATTTCTAATCAACAGCTGATAAGATTAAGTAGTAAAATTTAACAAAAAAAAACTAAATGTGTTAATTACTGTATACTTCGCAGCGGTGTGTTCATCTTTACTGTCATGCCTTATGTGACATGAAGATGTAAGTATTACTTTATCAACAGTTTTTAATTGTTTTAAATAATCCAAACGGGCAAAATCAAAATGTCTGTCAAACTTCAAAACTCTAGCTATTTCCAAAAGAGTTTACTTACTCTTCCTCTAAAGTTTCCAAACCACAGCAAAGATCCGCCCATACCAACAATACCACAAAACGCTTGCAGATGTATTACCGTTACCTGATTATTACCTATTAGCCGTGTTGGAGCGAGTCGCGTACTCATGATCCGAAGCTGATCCGCGAGTTTCCATTCATGTGCGATTCCGAGTCCCGAGTCTGAGTCCATCGGGCTTGATTCCGAGTCCGAGGTCTGAGTCCTGAGTCCATTGATACCTGAAGGTCCGAGTCCACAGTCTGAGTCCGAGCACGAGTCCCAGTGATACCGAGTTCCAAGTCCAGGAGAAATGTGGGCTTGAGTCTGGGCTTGAACTACATTCAGGAGCACCTAAATAGTGGCTAAGATAAACATTGACAGTGGGATTGACACAATTACTTTGACCGGAGTTTATGCACCTCCTCGTGTAGCGCAAGCAGCACGATGATTGCTTTGATCATTCCGCATCTATGAAACGGGTGCAACAGTCCCCTGGCTTGGCGCATGACCCCATGCATGCCTTGTGCTTGTACCTGTCCAACAAATAATCATAGTGTATTACTTTTTTCAAATAACATTTATATTTATGGTCTAAAATGCATTACCCTGTTAAGCTGATCACTAGTCAAATTACCAGAAAATAAATTGTCATCAAGTCTATTTTAATTTCAAAAACATTAATTTAAATATTAATAATCGAATCTCTTCAATTTCAAGCCTTTTTTTTGAAAATTCAAGTACTTATAGCTCATAGTTTCATTCTAACCTATGTGCGGCTTATATAACGTGCGTCCCATAATTGGGCCAATTACGCGAGTATTTTTAAATACAAATTAAATATGATGTTACGAATCTAGATAGCGCTAGTTTAGTTAGTTTCATACAAAAAGTTAAGTTTGTTTTGGGCGTTAGTAGGCCACCCGTGGCAAATACCTGGTCTGGCAGTTATTCAGGTTCACACTCTATGAGACTGCGTAGTATGCAGCCCTGTATTATGCAACTAGTGTAGCTGTGTGAAGTTTTGTGAGGCCGGCTAGACTTTATACTGAAGGATGTAAACTGTAACCTAGAATGAACACTGCCAGAATGAAAACTGCTTGGGAGTTAGGGGAGGAGGAGATAAATAACTAAACTAATAGATAATCTGAAGGACAAAAGTTGAAAAAGACAGGAAAATACCTCTGAATACGAAACATTAAAAATTACTTTTGAAATAACCTGTGAAAGTGATTATAAAAAACAAACAGTTTGTGCAATAAGTAAAAAATTTAAAAAGCATGTTTTGTGTAGGCTAGTTTTTAGCTCACACATTTTCATTATATTTTGGTTTTTTTTTAAATGAATTAAAGTTGAAATTTTCGTATTTTTGAGTCCGAGTCCACTGGGGTTGAGTCAAAGTTCCCGAGTCCAGAAGGTCCGGAGTCCGAGTCCATGGGGCCTGAGTACGAACGTCCATGGGAGCCTGAGTCCGAGCCAGAGTCCGAGTCCACTAAAGCATGAGTCCGAGTCAGAGTCCAAGTCCGGACTCGGACCCGGACTCACCGATTGAGTCCGAGTCCGAGTCCGGAACTCGCTCCAACTCTGCCTTTAGTAAACTCTTAAAATAAGTTCATCTGTGATTTTTGTTAAAGAAGCTGATTTCAATGATTTTGGGTGAGGTTATGGTGGTCAAATTTACAAAAAAAGTGAGTTATCGTAGCTAAGGGGGTGGGGAAATTGGTTTCGGGCAGTCAAACGTCAATAACAGGGGTCGAATTTTGAAATTGATTCCAATCATTGTTGAAAAGTATACCAGGTTAATGTTTAATCATAAGGATTCCAAAAGGTATATTTAATGTCTGCGGCCGAAAGGTTTGGATTTAAGGCTTAAAAAACAGCAAAAAATCATTAAAAACAGGGGTCATTTTCAGTTGTTGTACATGGGGTCACTTTAAAATTAATCCGATTTGGATAAAAATACAGTTGCAAATTATAGATGGAGCTCATAGATAAAACAAAGGAATAGTTTTAGTGTCTTAAAATGTTTACTACCAAAGTTTTTTAAGGGGGGGGGGGAAAACAAGGTCAAGCCCCAATTGAATGCAATGAATGTTGACCTTGGTGCCCCTACATTGGGAACTACATTTAACAGTCAAAACCTGCTTTGGATTCGAGTTACGTGAAATTGCCAATGTTAAAAAGTCAATTACTGTGCTAACAGGGTGCGCAATTTACAAAACTGTTGATCCACCGGCGTAATGGTATCAAGATAGTCGTATTTTAAAGGGAAATGACAAACAAATCAGGCCCTGCTACCATTCCAATTCCCTGGTGTAGATGATTCAGACCATAGTACGTGGCTCTAAGTACATCATGATCCTTGGTTAAGGGCTCTTCTGCGATTCCACAATCAATTGTTGCCAGCTGAGACATCTTTTGTGTCCATGTTACTTACCAATCCCTGAAATCTATCCATGGGATGATATGTGCAGTTAAAAACGCAAATCAGTTAAGTCAAGTGGCCCTGATGGGATTTCACTTAAAAAATTATAAGGAATTCGTATACGGAATTCAGCGTTCTACGCTGTAATATTTTAAATCATATGATTGCTGATGGTTTTGCTTTGCCGTTTCTATTACAATGGAAAACAAGCCATTGTAGTGCCCATCCCCAAAAACCAAACCCGCCACAATCTGTGTAAGTTTAAGACCAAGTATCACTCTCTGATTTTTTGCAAAAAAATTGCCGAAACCTCTAGTACTGATGATTGGATTTTAGAAGATATTTCCGAAAAAAAAATTGATTTACAACAATTTGGTAATGTTTTACAGTGTTTGTTAGTACTGCCACATTACTGTTAGTCTCGTTCTTTGTTGCATAATTATATAAAGGGCTGACAAAGTCCAACAACGTTGGGCGGGGGTCTACGGACACTTCTCAAAGCGGTTTGATATGGTGGACCATATCTGTTTAATTGAGAAATCATTCGCATTTGGAGTCCGAGGATCCATCGTCCCTTGGTTGTGCGACTTTCCTCAGCAACCGCACAGTGTGTTCGTTACAATCAAAAACACTTCAGACTATAGCATTTTAAAGGAAAATGGGTGGCCTTCCTCCAATGTACCAGTTAGTTCCTATACAGGGTTTCAGGTTATAATCAACGATGCAGTACCAAACAACTCTAGCCCGACTTAAAGTCACTATCAGTGATTGCCTAAATCAGCAAAAGTAAAAAAATCAAAAAACTAAAAAATTAAAAAAAAATGTCTGTAACAAGTACAGGACCCTACCTATCCTGCAATTTTTATAAGGCCATAACTGGTTAAAAATTTCCGTCAATTAAAAAACAGATTTTCCGTAATATTTTCGGAAAACCTGTTTTACAAAAAACAAACAATAAAAGAAAAAACAAAAAAACATAAAAATATGTTAATTTACGGAATATTTTCAAAATTTCTGGCAGCAATATTTTCCCCGGATTTTTTTTTTTAGGTTCCGTAAAAATTTTAAATTACGGAAATATTCTGTTAACCTTACACCTTTTTCCATAATATAGACAAATTTCTGTAAAGTACTGTCAAATTTCCGTAATTGACAGAAATTTTCTGTAAATTTACCCTAAAAATAACGGAAAATACTGCTGCCAGAAATTTCCGTAAATTTACGGAAACTTTTTTACACGTGCAGGAGCAACTTAATAAGACAAAAATCGGATATAATTATCATGACTGTCGCGAAACGACCCTTTACACACAGCAACTAGAATGGAGGTCATAACCTTTGAACACTGTCGTTTTCTTCCTTTTCCTTTCTGTCCATTTCTTCAGTTGGAAAAGGTATTTTTATGGGAATTCTACATATGGCTTATCCTTCACTTTAAGCTATTCCTAGCAAAATTTCAATATTTTGACTCTTTCGGATGAAATCCTGATGGTCTTTAATTGGTTGGCAAATATGTGGATGACCTAACAACCTATAAAATCGTATCCACCCTCAACAAGCCAGTTCAGGAGACCGTTGATCAATTCAGCCAATGGACTGAAAGTATTAAATAAGCTGAGCTTAACCCTAAAGTGCAGGCCCCCAGATAATGTTTACAATGAATATGCCCGAAATACAGAATTAAACCAGATTGTCCGCTTAATTTTGTTTGACCAGATAAGATTCTCTGGATTGGCTACACATGATCTCCTTGGGACAAAAATATTATGGGAAATTATCACACAAACAAACCGTTAACTTTATTGCTTAAAAATGCTGAAGAAATTGTGTTTTAGTAAAAATGAACTGATCACAATTTATAAAGGGTACAATTCCCCCTCTTTTGGAAATATTCTGACTTGGTTTGGAATTCTTTCCCTCACAAACAAACAAGTGCGACGTCTTGAGCAATTGCAGCGACGTGCATGCAGACTTATCCTCGGTCATAAGTTCTCGACTTCAAAAAGCACTCCCCGGTGATTGTGAGCTTGAGATCCTGGTTACTAGGAGGGAAGACCCAGTGAAATAGTTTTGCCGAAAGGATTGCTAGTAACAGAAAGGACAAATATCTTCTCCTCCCCTAAGTCTAGAGAGTCATTCTCGCAGTCTCCGCAATGCCCAAAATATCTCCCAGCTTCGGTTTAGGGTCCAGTCCGGTTTCAAACAGTCCCATCCCTATTTTCATCAGATATTAAATAATAATGTTTTTGTTTTCATTCATCAACTCTCTGACTTTGGACATTCTGTTTGCATGTAGCTCACCCCTCTCATTGTGGCTCATTTGTGGCACCCAGATATTGAAATAATTTAATCTATTTGGATTTTTTCAGTGCGAATGATATGCATAAGCCTATTTTTATTTTATTTACTATTTTTTTGGGTGAGTAGAAGTATTTTTGTGGTTGTGTAGGTGTGATTGCATGGGTATGTAGGTGTGTATGCTTATGGATCTATGTGTGTTGGAAGTGGGTGTGTGTGTGTGTTGTAACTTGTGCGAATGTGTTGTGTGTTTTTTGTGGGTGTGTGTGGTGTTGTTGTATGTGGTGTGTGTGTGGTGTGGGCTGTGTAAGCTTTGTGTGTATGCACATTATGAGTGTATGTTTGTGTTTTTAGTAACCCTAATAGTGCCATTTCATTTCTAACTCTTTAAATTTGTGTTGGTTAGTTTAATGCATTTGCATATTTTTTAAAAGATTTTAAATATTTTATTTCAATGTTTTAATTGTCATAAATGCTGTAATTTTGGTCTTTGACCACTCATTCGCTTTTTAATATAAAACATCTAAATACTTAAAATACTTTAAAGCTGCATAATGATATGTAATATTACAGTGAAAAAAGGCGTTCTTGCGGCAAAGGATAGGCAAAAAAGTCGGAGACTATTCTAACGAAAGCAAAACCTTCGAAATGTCTGCTAGTACTAACAAAGGTACTTGTTTTTATTGAATGACAAATTTGGTTGGTTTATTAAATTGGTTAAATTCTACCTTCTTTTAGGTCATCATAAGGGGATAGAAATATGCAATACCCTACCAACTAATTATGAAACCTGAACATACACAATCCTAACATGCATACATGTATAACTGTAAACGAGACCGTCCCCAAGTATGCGTTCCATGAAACTTTGGAATAAAAGTAATTAAATCAAACGACGCTTGATGTCTTTATAACATATTGGCAGATGAGCAAGAAAACTATTGTTATTTGCACATTTGTCTACTACTTCTCCTGGGTGGGTTTTTGAGAAATTGCCTCAATGCAATTAGAACTAGTGAACGCCCTCTTTCTGATATCACACCATCAATAGGGGGTCAATCAGATCAGTTACAATTCGTAGGTTTTTGAGCATCGATACTGTAAATACTATCCAGATGGGTGTCCAATTGCGGCAATGGTCCACTTACTCAACGCGCAAAATCCATCACTAAATCTAGGGAGGTAGTATCCCCCCCTCTTTGTTTTTTGGTTGAGGGCATTCCATTGCCATCCTTCTTGGTGACAATTTATATATAAGGACCCATGACACTTCAATTAGTCTTAACGAGAGTAAAGAATCCATTGGCTGAAGCGGGTTCGAATCCGGCGAAGACTACTCTAGATTTCGAGACCATGCTTCTTCCAACACTGAGCTATTTCAGCCTTGTGTTGGTGGTTGATCCCCTATTGCCACCTCATCTTTACACTCTGAACTAACAGTATTATTATTACGCCGGATCAATATTGATGTACTCCCATGAAATTTTAATAAACCATAAAACATAAGAGGGAAACGGCGGTTTGTACATTTACTGTATCAAGTTGATGCCCCTGATTCCGAAAATACAATTATAACTAAACGAGAGTCAATTGGCTCCAGCGGGATTCGAACCGGCGACCTCTGGAATTGCTAGACCAGTGTTTCTTCCAAGTGAGCATTCACCTTGTGTTGGGCGGTTGATCCCCCCTAATTGCCAGCCATTTCCTTACTCTGAATCAGCAAAGTATTATTATGTACTGCCGGATCAATATTGATCAATATTGAATAATATATATATATATATATATATAGATATTATATTTATATCGTCAGTATATATATATCCTACATGCTTTATCCATCCATCTCTTCCCTTTACTCTTTCTAACCCGGTCAAAAATAAGATCGGGATTCTTTTATTTATTGACAGCCATATTAAATTACGTGATGACTAAAAGTTATGAGTTTAGTGTTTTGGTGACCATTTTTGGAATCTGGTGGTTCCTTACAATATGCTCAAAGGGGTTCTTTTCTCTGCCACTCATCGAATTTAGTTATAAATGCGTTAATTTTGGCATTGTGTTAGATTAGATTGGCCAAGACGCACCCAATGTTTGCTATACGCATGCCTTTATAACCCAAAACAGTGAATTTTATGGGAAGAAGTCCGATTTTATATGCATGATCACGCCCTAAGTTTTCGGAAAAACAAAGGATCGGCAACCAAATTTTTATTAAAGCGGCAATGGAATCCAACCTAAATGTCATTCACTATAAGAGGTAGCCAAACGATTCTCTGGTTACACCATAACATCGTAACAGGAGAGGGTCTGACAGAGCAAATCGCATAATTTTTGTTTTCTTTCAATTTTACCTCTTTGTATAAAACTACTGGATTGACTCGTTGATATCCACACCGTGATGCGATGTGCTTAGAGGTTACTGGACAGATGCCCAAACAATTAGTTACAGTAGAGCTTTGACTGTCAGTAAAGTCATCATGGCACATTAATGAGACGCCCCGATGTTTTGTTTTGTTTGTGGATATTAAAGAAATTCTGCTTTGTTGCCTTCTTTGAGCTCTTTACTTTACTCATTACCAGTGTTTCATATTTCATACTATCACCACAAGTGGACACAGCCGTGATAAACTCAATATAATGATAATAAGGCAAATTTAGCACTGATCATCGCAATCATTCGCATGGCCAAAAATGCTTCTTCTTCCAGAACTGAAACCAAGATCCCGCTGTTTGCCGAGTGTGTAGCACAGTGGTTCGGGAAAGGCGTGGTTCGGCGCGCGCTGCTTTTAATTAAACGCAACAAAGTCTCCTTCTCCAAATTGACCAATTGTGTAATATACAGTGGTAGTCAATCAAAACCCTGCATTTTTTTTTCTTAAAAGCTTAAACGTTCTGTTTTAGCTTGCTGCTTGGTTGTTTACAGGGATAAACCATAACAGATTTTTTATTTTTTGTCTTTCGGACTTTGGGTTCAGACACTAATGTCAATTTTGCGGATAGACCTAACACATTCTGTTTCTGATTTTAAGCCATACAATGCGAGGAGACTGACATCGACGTACAGCCTGTCTCAAAAAAATGGTACATTCATAAAAAATGGTTAAATATAAATTTCCAAATTAGTCATTCTTACTTGGCATAATATTAAAGAACAAAGTACCCATGCTTTCCATGGTGTTTTGTTTCAATCTGATTTGCTTTGTCAATCAGAGATATAATCAGTTAATGGCGATAACACCAGATCGATTTTGTGCCACTTTTATACATGGGCAGGTTGTCGCCCAGTTTTGCCATGCTGTTCTTAAACCTCAAACAAAAGATTGCAACTTGACAAGAGAAACAAACATTCAGATTAAAGTAACAAAAGAAGTCTAGTTTTATCGACACAAGTGTAAATAGTCAACATAATCAGATTCAATGATAATATCTTCTTTTCTAAATAATAACAATACAATATTTATGCACTGCAAATTGAATGTAACTTGAATTTATTTACAATTGTATCGCTTAAAATCATTCCAGAAGGAATGTAATTGCAATTTTAAAAAGTGAAATTTAATGCCTAAGAAATGGTTTAATATTATTGCACTATCTTTGTGTTAATTACTAATTGCCGGTCAATAAAATTTTGAATTTGGAAACAAAGTAACAAATGTGTTGGGTAGGAATTTGCGTTTCCTGCTACTTCAAGACCACAAAACTCTCTCCTCCAGGTTGCTGTACGCCGGCCTGTACGCTCATTTCCCTTCTAACAAAAGAAACATTATGTCGAACGTTTTCCTTTTCTTAAGTCCAGTAACTTACTGATCAGACTTCCTTCCACCATTAAGTAATTTTTTTAGAGTTTCTTTCTTTATGAAGTTAATCCCTTTTTTAAAGATTTTTCATAATCTGCTCAAGTGTGAATAATTATGTTTAACAAATTCATTCGCCGTTTCACTCAACCAAAAGTGGCAACAAACTTCGATTTTTTGTGTTCCGACGCCGTAACTCGATTTATCCTCGATTGAATAGCAATGAGAGGAACAAAAAATCCTGGAAGCCTGGTTAATTTTCTCTTTAATGTGATGTACATACGACTTATTTATGTTTTTGAGAGATATAATATTGAAAAAAAAATCGGTTTTGATTGTACCATTTTTTTTGAGACAGGCTGTATACCATAACAACAATTAACAAAGACAGTCTAAAGACGGTCTATTGTGTAACATAATTAGATTAATTCCTTGCAAATTAAATTAACCATTGTTCAATCATAAGGAGTCATTTATATTGAAAATCGCTCATATCAATGTCTCAGTTCATGAACGTAATGAAATTGCTCATAGATTTTTGTTTTACAGCGCTAAGCATTATTTAGGCACAACACAGTATACTCAATGTCCATAAATTGCGAGAGACTTAAAGCTGAGTTCTTCCTTGAAATTCAATAGCGCTCTGATTTTTTT
The DNA here is from genome assembly GCA_023653785.1 of Ophioderma brevispina. Taxonomy (NCBI): domain Eukaryota; kingdom Metazoa; phylum Echinodermata; class Ophiuroidea; order Amphilepidida; family Ophiodermatidae; genus Ophioderma; species Ophioderma brevispina. The sequence continues at coordinate 50,542 of JAMKCH010075321.1, forward strand.
CAAGCTGGATACAAAACCTTCTATGTAGTTTCACCTTGGCTCCCAAGTTTCGTTTGTAGGTTAAAACCATGAAATCTTGCTTGACCAAAGTAAACTGTGTCTTACCCACTATCTTTACTTTTGTATTTGGGAGATTGGAACATTTTTTCACTCAGCAATTTTCTTATTGTTACCTCCGTGATTTATTTTTATAATCCTTCAATTAATTCTTCCACCTCTATTGCTTAATAAATACTTGTCAGGTGTAAATGTTTTTACTCAAATCACTGCTGAAGACCATGTTTACTTCTATATAAACGATGCATCTTTGTTTGCCTCAAAATCGGCCAACAGTATTTTTAAGTCGTCTCAGCAAAATGGCATAACTTCTTCCTCCAAAGTTCAAAGGACACCAAATAAACGTTTTCTGGAAGCCCGTTTATCCCTTTATAACCAAAGCAACATTTTTTTATATAACTTTTTAAATAATTTTATTTTATAAATAATTTTTAACTATTTTAAATTTTTTATCTGAATATGGGTTTTCTTTGACTCGCACTTATACACTATTTAGCCGTGCGTCATCTCTCTCTCTCTCGCGCTCGCTCGCTTCAGTTTATTAATATTGTAATCTATGCCACCAATCTTATCTCAGGTTTTAAAAATAAAGTGTTTACTACAAGGAAGAGAATAGGTTTCGATCAGACATCCAATAAGCGATATCCCAATCCATGAGCTATACACTCTAAAAAAATTTTACTCAACCTGAGTAATATTTTACTCCTTATGGTAGTTAATTAAAAAGTCACAGCTCTTTGTTGAGTAAACGTGACTCAGCAAAGGTTGAGTAGCAGTGTTACTCAGTAAAAGAGTCAATATTGGACTAAACATTGTTGAGTAAGTTTTTTACTCCGCTTTACTCAACAGTTGAGCTGTGTGACATGTTTTTTTTTAAAAAAAAAAAACAGGGTGAAAAACTTACTCAACCCACAAGGAGTAATATTTTATACTGTTTGAGAGATTCCTCGCTCAACGTTGAGTAAATGTATGGATCACTGATGTTCTAGCACACTGTTTGCCCCATCTGTTTTGTAGCAACATTAATTTTACTCAAGGGACATGAGGTTAATACTTTCAATGCGGGTATATAAATGAAAGCAAACCGTATTCATCAGAAGTACAGGCTTGCTCACCAGGTGGGAGTGTAAAATGGATTGTTCAGCACACTCGAATCTTCCAGATATTTTGACTTCTTCTTGATTTTGTAATGAGAACTACTCTTTCAAACACATCAAAAGGACACAAGCACAAGATTTACTAACTTGGTGTTTCTTGATATACAAACAGATCTGAGAGGATGGCAAAAATACTTAAATCATATAATTATGGAATACATCGCATCACATCTGGTGACCACAACGAAATTAAATGATCGTAAACAGAACGATCCGCTCTGAATTTTGTGAATTGTGAGTTTTTCACACACAATGATTCCTCAATCTTGTCAAGGCCGCACACAACAAATTCAATGATCGACATAGATCGCGGCTCTTTGAAAATTTGTGATAGGTTCACAATTGCCATTTGATGAGATTGGGTTGCTTAAAATTACAATCATGGAAATAATTGTTGCAACGATTTTCGGAAAACTTTCCCTGTCTTTTCCCCCCCCGCTAAACCAATGTGAATGTGGTATAGGTCATCAGCAGTCAGTCTTAGACTAGTAGTGCCAATTCCCCCAACATTGTTGATGGGGTTGGTGTGAAGGTTAGTTGAAGGGACAGTTGAGGCTTTCTCAATTGCGTGATAACTCTTATCCTGGTTTGTGGTGAGCAATGAGGAAATGATGGTGAGTGTTTCAACTATGTAAAATATCGCACTCTATCAAATTTTATCTCGTTATTTTCACATTGTTTGCCAATTGCTACTTTATTACGTCTGCGGGGAATGAATGATGAGAACGGTCTTAGAATTGATTTAATGTAAAAATAAGAATTTTCATATTGATTACTGTAGTTGTTAACGCTATTGAGCAATGGTGAAATTCGCCTTAAATCAAACGCTGCAATATATAACCTTCCGTGATTGAAGCATGCGTTAACACATAATTTTGACAGACAAGATCATGTGTGAGGTAACTAAGTCTGATTTAACCACACATGAAATTGCAGCAGGCGGATAGGGTCTTCTATTAGTTTCTGAAGACAAGTATCCAATATGTAAGACTGGAAAGCCTGTCAGTTTTATACTTTTCTTATGCTCAGATGTGTTTATAGACTGTAAGGGTACACTTTCGAGATTAAATTTTTTAAATTTTAAAATTATCAATCTAATCTCTTCTTATTGCTTAAAGAGGGATTGAAAGAGAGATTAAAGCCAATATAAATATATACCGATAAAATAAAGTACTAACATAGAAATTATGGTAATTATTTGTTTATCCGTTCTGTATAGAGTGATCCAAAATGGAACCATTTTTACAATTCTCTTGGCATTGCTATAGGTAACATTTTTGGTCACACTGTACGTTTTGTGACTGCGCGACCACGTGCTGTTACGCTGCCTATCCTATTATTAGGGTTGGGCAATCTTGACTTTTTTTATAATAATTGATTTTTAACTATTGGTTTCTATGGCCAAATTTGATGTAGAATTCAAAAATGACCTTTATTTTGACATACGATGATGTCTGACGTCGATACATTACGAAAATTCAAAATGGCCGCCAAAAAAGCGTTATAGTTTTTCGAATCATCACCTAATTTTTGGGTAGATACCACTTTAAATGTCTATAATAGGTTTTTGGGTCAAAAACTCAAATCTGAACTTTTTAAATTGTTTACCCTACCTCTTAAAATGAGTATGTTGTGACTTTTGCTCATTTGTTCATAATTTTTTGAATAAATTTTCCACATGTTTTGCTTCAAATTTCAGTATTTTGTTATCCTCTCGAAACATTCGTTCTTTTTTTTAACTATAAAAAAGACAAAAAATCTGAATAATCATACAAATTTGAGCATACCGTTAGCCTGGAATGCTAATTGGACATCAATCCTGGTTAGTCATGCATAGATTGCTTTATTAACAATGAGTAATTGTCAAAGTTGACTCCTCAGAGGTGAGAGTTGAGATGATTATTGCGAATGGAGAGATAGAGATTGGGGTGATGATGCCTAGTTGTGTTCAGAGAGTGTTAGATGGAGGACGGATGACGCATGACAGCGGAGGGGATGCCGTAGCCGGAGGTGGTGGGCGGTGGGTGTGGTAGTTCCAATTTTTAAAAGGGAAAGGGCCTAGGGGATGCAATGAGTGTGGTGCATAAGGGGTGGGAGCTTGCAATGAGAGGGTTCTAGAGAATAGGATTAGAAAGATAGTGGAAGTGGATAGATGCAATTTAATTATGACAGGAAGGGTTAAGATAGATGCAGTGTTTATTTTGAGGAGGTTGCTTAATGGAATATCGAGCTAAAGGGAAGACGCTGTATATAGGTGTTTTTTAGACTTGGAGAAGGCATTTGAATAAGAGTACAGAGGAAAGTGATGGACGTGTGCGATGAGGGGGGAGGAGGAAGAGAGGGATACCAGAAGCAATGGTTAGTGCAGTGATGAGTGGTATGAAGGATGCAAGAAAAAGATAGGATAAAGATAGCTGGGGTCTGATTTGTCGAAGAGTTGAGGGGTTGAGACACCACGCGCGCCCCCCGCAGCCATGCCCGCGTGCGGCCGTGGCGCCCAGCTCTGCGCGCCTCTGCGGTGAAGGTGGGGTATGCATCAGGTATGTATCTTTCGCAATGATTTTGCAATTGTGATGGATGTAGTCACGGAGGGAGAAAGAGTGCAATAGAAAGTTTGATGAGTGAGACGTTGTATAATGACTGGTTTTAATGTAAGTAGGGACTGAATGACAAGTTTTGGAAATGGAAGGATTTTGAGAGTGAGGGATGAAGGTTAACCTTGACAAAAGTGCTTGGTGAGTGGGGTGTGAGAGGGGAGGTAGTGGGTAAGGTAGACCCGTGTTACGTGTGTAGGGAGAAGTGTGGTGAAAGCAAATTAAGGACATGTAGAAATGTGGGAAATGGGATCCATGGGAGATGCACACAAGATGCAGAGAAGATGAGAGTGGTTCTGGCAAGAGATTTTATGTGTGGAAGATGAGAAGGGTGCTGAGGGATGAGGAAACAGGGGGAAGGAATTGTGTGATGAGGTCGAATCGGTGAAGGAGTTCACGTACTGGGGACAGGGGTTAATGGGGTGGTGTGGATGCGAGGTGGCTTGTAACAGCTGGACTAGAGTTATGTCATGGAAGAGGAGTGAAGTTTAGGGAATGTGGGTGTGGTTGCAAGGTGTGGTGTGTCGGAGCGAAATGAGATGGGGATCTTGAGGAGGACAGAGAGACAATGATGAGAGCGAACTGTGTGGTGTGAATTGAAGTTGATGGATAGGATGAAGATTGGGGACTTGATGCAGATGAGGTGTTTGCGGAAGACGCGGGTGGGGACCGGTTGGCGAATGTTGTACGTTGGTATGGGCACGTGCTGAGGAAGGATGACGAGCATGTTTTAAGAAGGGCTTTTGAGTTCGAGCCTGAGCGGTTTGAGGAGGGACGTCCACGAAGCTTGGAAGAAGCAAGTGGGGGAGTAGAATAGGAGGCCTCGAGGTTGGTGGGGTTGAGGATGGAGGCATGCCATTGAATCGGGAGTGGATGGAGGGAGTGAGGGCGGTGGCTGCGAGTGTGAGGTAAACATGGCCACCCTCGTTCAAGGGGACAAAACCGATTTCAAAACTTTGGATTGACATACTAACTCTACTACTACTATTGTTTGAGTTCATTGCAAGTAAATTTCTTATCATTTTAAACTTGCCATCAACTTTCTCTATGCATTTTTCTAATATCGCGCCTGTTACGTAGCTTGACGGGAACATATTTGATTTATTAGGTCCTTCTCAGATTCCTAGTAGATTGACGCCGTCAGCTGTCACGGGTCCCTGATGTCTCATGCCAGATGTAAAAGTTCCATTGTTCTGCCTGCTTTCCTTTTCAATTCTAATAAGTCTTTTATATATATAGTCTTTGGGATATCTTAACGGTGTGCAAATAGTGCTTAAATGCTTTCACGTCCATACATTCTCAGATGGTCCATGCCCATTCCACTGTGTGTTCTTTTCCGCGGGTTAACCAAAATTTGTTAAATGAAGGATCTTCAAGCAGGCGATTCGTAGATGTTTTTGCGCGGGTGGAGTTTGAACCAATGTTGACCCACCACTGGCCAGTAGACTTTGGTCTATGACATTTGCATCATCGACATAAGGGATCCTACGGCTTAACCCAAGTCTGATTGAAATCGGACTAACACTTTTGTGAACAAGATCCTACTAAACGCGAAAAACACACACACACACCATGGACATGCTCACTATGCAAAATCCAGCTACTGCTTTCACGCCACATAGGCTAAAATAGATTGAAGGGACAACATAATAGTCATAATGCAGATTCGCAGGGTGATGGTATAATTAATCATTTTAACTCAGTTTAGGTAGGGTTATTAAAACATTTTAAAAAGTTCAGATTTGAGTTTTCTTTGACCCAAAAAAACCTAGATATGGAGAAATATTAAGAGTTGGTTGATTACCCAAAAATTAGGGGATGAGTCGAAAAATACGTCTGTTGGCGGCATTTTGAATTTTCGTAATTAGCGACGCGTCCAGACATCAATCGTATGTAAAATAAAGGTCATTTTTTGGATTCTACAGCAAACTTGGCATGAAAAAACCATAGTTTCGAAAATATTTTGGTGATTTGCCCAACATACATTATCAAATGAAGATATGTGCACAAAAGGGTATTGGTATTATGAGATACGAAAATTTTAAGTTTTAAATATTGTAGGAAATGACCGAATCGTCCGGTAGTAAGGTTAAATTGGCTGGCTGGTATATTGGTCTAGAATCTTTTGCCACGCATTACCTAAAAAAGAGAATTTATGATACAATTTGATCGATATTGAGATGGATTGATGTGAACCTTCTACAATGTTTGAGTTAAAAAATCTGAGGATAAATGAAATTACTAAGAGATGTTTTAGTTTTTTTTAGTGCACGCATTTTTGTCTTAATCCTTGAAAATGTTGATAAATAGTGTTTTCGTGATATTAGTTACGAATGTTATTTACACATACTTTTATTAAATGAATTGTATGTAAAAATATGTGATAATGTTTGCAATGAAGGGAATTTGCAACGCTAAAAACGGTATATTATTGTGCATTTTTGTATATTGATGTCGTTTATACCATACAAACACCACATATTGCAGTGTTTTGGTAACTTCATAAGTTGACTAAATTCGCTCTGTTCTTTGATATACACACACCACAACTATACCGGTGAAAGCAGATGGTCCGGCGGGAGCCACCGTCCGGGCTCCATAAAGAACGGAATAAAGCGTGAAACCTAATGTGCGTGAAGAGTCAACTGAATTGATTTCTCTATTATTTACCGTTGTAGCCGAACTAGGAGTACGACCGACTATATTACTTTCTATAACAACGGTACATTACGGGTTGGTTCAGTGGTCAGCATCAAACTAAATCTTGTTCTTAATTGGTCAATGTTGCTTGGGAATTAATCCATGCTTTCCTTACGATGGCGATAATTCCTTTGCTTGATGGTGTACTTCTAGTTTCCACCCCAAATTCTGGACCATGTGTTTATAGTCCGTTGAGACAAGGGGTTCTCTAAGCATTAATAGAAAATGGGTTATCCGTTTATCTTCATATTATCATCATCAAGGCCAATATCCAAACTAATGGAAATGCAAAACGAAAACAAAATAGACTAACCTTTTTGTAATTGGTAATTCTTTCACAAGCTTTTATCATTCCTGTGTCCCGTGGCGTGATCTGGAGTGGTTCAGGAGTTTACCTAACTAACGTTCACAATCAGTCCACATACACTCCGTCGCATCATCCATCAAACCTATCCAGTTGCGTTTCCCAAGGCTCAATCCTTGGACCCCTACTCTTCATCAGTTACATGAATGAATCACCACAATCTCTAACCTCTAAAACTTTATTTGCAATGCAACAACATTTTTTCTCTCAAACCCTAACATTAATTCACTTTTCAACAACATGAATCCATACACTCGCAAAAATCACTGACTGGCTTCGGGCTAACAAACTTTCTATTCTTTAATGTTTCCAAAACAACTACATGCTTTTCTCTCACACACAAAACACATCACAACAACATTACAATAGATAACGACAAAAATCCCCAGTTACACTACCAAATTTCTTGGCTCACAATTGATTACAAACTAACATGGAATGAACGCATCAACTCTGCATATAAACCAAAGCCGTCTCCGCAATTGGTACCATCTAACAGAGTTAAAGACCTTTCTTCCAGACTACACTTAAAATCCTATACAACACATTAGTTTTCGCCCATAACCTTAGTTACTGTAACATCACTGGCCTCCAACAATTAATTACTTTATCACAACAGACAAATCCACAGCCATAACACCAGACAAGCCGACAAACTTCATCTTCCCCTCCCAAAATCTTCCTGGTGAAAAGCACTTTATTCACTATCACGGCGCAAAACTTTTGAGTGATCTCCCCTAATCTATCACAACATTACAACCAATATACCTTCTCAAAGCTCAACTGAGAAAACATTTCATCAACAGTACATTCTTAATTAATTACTCCCCGAAGACCTTATTTCTCCTCTCACTTTATTCTTCATCTTATCTCTACTTCTCACTTTATTCTTCGCCTCATTTCCTACCTCTGCTTCCTCAAAGCATAAGTTTGCATACCTTAGCAAGATATGTTGAAACATTCTGTCCATTTTTGTTTTTTTTTTTTTTTTTGCTTTTCCATTCCCCGTTTCATGTACTCCCTTTATGTTTGTTTAGCTATATATATTGGTTTTTTTTTTGTTCTTTAAAATTGTTTTTTAAGTATCCTTACCTTCCGTAATAGATTATAATATTGAGTTTTATCTTATTTGTATGGATTTACAAGGGCCAGCAATAATTATAAGCCCTATCGGGTTGTCAATTACTGGTACTAGCATATCATATCCCTCACATATTCAACTTTGTACAGTTTTACATTGTACTTTTATGTATATTATTTTATATATACTGTATTAACATTTCCTGTCTTGTACGATATGTTATGCCTGAATAAATTGAATCTTTGAATGGAATCTTTAGGTTGGTATTGCCTGCCTGACAATCCCATAAAACTTTTAACATTTAAATTGAGAGTTTTTAGAGGCTCATAATAATGTATTTTTAAGCAGGTAGTCTAGGTCCATCATCGTGTATTGAGATCAATATTGATAAACAGAGAGCTTAATCAGCATATAGAATTTGTCACAATAATTATGAGAGCTATAGGTTAGAAACCACATTACTACACATTCAATGGCATGCAAAGGCTGGTCTTCTTTAAATTTTGTTATCAAAGTACTAGATAATCTCAGGGTATCTCAATTACATTAAACATTTGAACATAGTGTAATATATTGTGCGATTGCTCAAAATGATCTCTAGAAAGTAATTAAAATTATTATTCATTTTTATGTTTTTTGGTTTTTTTTTTTACAGAAATTACAGTCAAGATTGTTTTTAACTGGTCTATACATTTACTGCATTCAAATCAAAAAGAGTAATATCGTACCCAAGTTCAAAAAACAAAACAAATACAAAGCAAGCATTGTGTCTGTGACTTAATTAAAATGAATTTCCTACCCAATTCATTCGAATTGATACCATTTATAGAATGGGCGCGAAGGTTTTGACCTCAGCCACTATGTGTCTTTCAAAATCCATTGACGACACGGAATTCAGCAGCTGGGACTCTATCGGGAATGCAACTTACACTCAACCATATCACTTGGACGTTGTAAATAGTCCACTTTTAGGACCACAGACATTTATGCTGTTAGGCTTAGCCGGCAACAATAGATGTTGCCGCCATATTTTGCGCAAAGGAGCAACATTAAAATGATAATCATGGTATTAATACTGTGATTAAGATCTACCAACTCTGCACCGAGATAATTGCTGGCCAATTTCTCTTGTGGCAGAGCTATTGAGTACTCCCACACACATCATCCCTAAAATAACCATACATCATCATACCAGATTAGATAATAGTTTTAACCAGTGTCTATGGGGAAAGTATCCACTCACCATCAAAATCAAATATTAAAATCGAATCAATTTATTCCATAACGAACATCAAAACAACAGAATTCGCTATACAAGTATAAAATTTACTACAAAAGCACAAAGTACGAGGGGTGATTGAGAAGTTCTAAGCCTAAGGTAGAAAGAGTTATGCTACAAAGTTCAATGTTCCACCGTCTACAGTTTCATCTTCAAATGAAAATCAAGAAGTTTCCTGGGTATATCTGTTCTATTTTTTAACTTGTAGGTAATCAACATTGAGTAGTTTTATCAATCACTTATTCAATCACCCCATCGTGTATCTATACTAAATGTTGTCCTAATTCAAGAGTTTACATATCACTGACAGTTAAAATGCCATATTCAACCAACTCCGGTCCAGTGTGACTCTCTAGGGACCTCTGATAGAAATCATGACATCATACTATAGTGCCCAATGGGAAAGCACACCCATAATACTATGCCGCAATCCAATTATTTGCCCGAACCATACCTGGAAATCCCCACCCAGCTCCATGCGCTTCCGTCTTTGGAATCTTCTCAAAAGATCCAAACAGAAAAAAAAAATAATATTTATCATGAAAAAATATAGGAATCTAAACAAACATTCACATGTGGTGTGTCACAATTTAGAGGTAATATGGACCGTTTCAAAACAAAAATAATTGAAAACCAAGAACCTTAAGATATTCCCGTTAGCACCCAAGTTGACTTAGTCTGGATATATCCATGCTGATATATAGCCGATTGACAAAAGGCTCACGGCAAGCTTGTAAAGTTAGCTAATTGGAAGAAAAAGTTTGTTGTCGATCTTTTTGTACTTGGAAAGGCCGACTTTTGAAGTGCTCCAAACGTGATTTGATAACCTGGACTTTGGTCAGGCGCACTAAATTGATTATCTCAGAGTACCATAAATCGAAAGGACCTTTAAAAACTATATACGCACCTACGCACAACACCATACGTAGATACATCTGCTGGGCCAAACTAATCATGTTGCCTTAAACTTGTAGAATTGAAGTTTGTGTGCAAACGGAACACGTTTTTAATTTTGTTCCTAAAGGACCCTTCTATTTTGACGCGTTGCTGTCATCGTTGTGAACTACATTTTTAAGTCCGCTAAGAACCACTAATTTATGTTCATGTTCTATGGCGCCCCGGGCTACTGCCCATCCTTAAAGTTGACTTCTGAAATTTGTAAACTACGAAGCCCATTATTTGAACAGGTGTGAAAGTAATTATAGTCCGCCGGGAGCCACAGTCCATAGACGCAACGGAATAAAAAGTGAAACTAATGAAGAGTCAACTGAATCGAGTGCCCTATTCTTTACCGTTTATAGCCGGACTATGAGTACGCGGACTATAATTACTTCTAAACCGCATTGAAAGACGTCCATGCTCTCCAAGTTCAATGATCTTTATTGAAGCAATGGTATGTGATTTCTGGAGAAAAGAATTTTGAAATCACACAATGATTTTTTCTCAATGTCAAAAAGGTCAGAAAATGTGACAAAAAGCTTGATGAAAATCGACTTATATATAGCACCACGGCATAGGTACCGCCGCACCAGAGATTTCCGATGTTAAAAAAGTAAGAATTACGCGGTCCGTAATTAAAGGGATAAGCAGCGATAACACGAGATGATAAAAAGTGTGGAAATTTATTATATTACCCTTTTTTGTTATAAAAACACTTTTATTAAGTTTTAATTCATTAAAATATCGTACCAAATCTGAACATCGAGAAACATTAAAGGCGTGAATCACATAATAAAAAAGATATTTTTTTTTTAAAGTGTTTTGGTTGAAAACAATTTCAATGAAAAGGCACAGCAAAACACGCCCAGGATCATTTAACACCAAATGTTAAGCGTATACTTTGTACACACGTCAATCGGGCTATACTGCTGCTTCGGGGAATCCTGTCAATATCCGCCAGGAGCTAATGATTATTTTGGAAGGGGCTTTAGAGCTCAAATCCCGAAATCGTAAGTCTTCAGCAATGCTGGCCAATGAACTTCTCTTTGTGGAAAACCGACCCATTTGAGTAACACCTGTAAATAATGTGGCGCATCCTCATAATTATACAGACTGCATCAAAACACAATTACCTTACATAATGCTAAAGAAATACATCTTCCATACTTGCGGGTCCAACTAACCGGGATAAAACTACATATATAATGTAAAGTTTTTCAAGTCAAAATTGATAAATTCTGACTAACGATTTGCCTAATTTTATGAAATGTATACAGAACCCACTTTGGCCTCTTCTCTTAAAAGCTCAACATTTTCAATACATTGTCTAAAACCTATTTTCTATAAGGTTATCCAAATGAAAGGGTTATACAAAATATGGATACTAAGTGCAACTTCTAGAAAAGAGGACCTTTACTAAAGAATATTGTTTGGTGGTAAATAAGTCCATGACGTGTATAGCAACATATTGTTTCAAATGCGGTAAAGAGGGCAAATGCATTCCATACGTTTAAGATAATCCTTAACTTTAAAAAAACCCTAGATATATATTTCTCTGATGAAATACAAAGCTGTTGTGACTATACGGTCTACACATCAAGTACGTATTTACCCCCGACTTAAGTTTATGTAATCTTTTTGAGACACCCAGATTTTTGTTTAAAGAAGACACGATTTGATAATATACAGTTTTCATGTTGATCCCAAAACCCTACCTGTAGAGTTTCGCGCCGATATTTCAATCCATTTTGATGTGAGAACTAAAAACGTGATTTTGTAAGCCCCATAAAGTACTAAAATTAATATAGGCCGACCAAAATGGAGTACATTTTCGCTCATAACATCCAATCCAAACATCTTTTAGCCCAAAGATCTCACAGGTTAAATGAGGAAAAATAGCGACTTTCTATAGACACCAAAATAGTGAACACATTCTCCTCACTAGGATTGAATGTTGTCTCATTTGTTTTTATAATATTTTCAATCATAGCTCCAATTGGCGTACCCTTCATATCTACTCTGTATCATGCGGTTTATTCCGTTGACGGAATAAAGCGCATGGTACAGAGAAGGGGCGAAGGGTAAATGTAATTTTATGCCTTGCAATTATTTTATTCTGTTTGTCTAGATATTGATGAGTGCAACATTATTTCAAGCGAGGAGGATGTCAACAAGTTTTCGTCTTACAGTATCGTAAGTTCGGAGTTCGAAGACAATGATCTATATTCATGGCAAGATTCGTTGAAAGATAACGGATACCCGTGCCACAGCAACGGACAAAGTGTATCAACAATTAACGGGTCGTTTCACTGCCAGTACAGGGACGGATATTCACACGTGAGTCAAGTGTGATGTTACTCTAATAATGAAGGCACTTTACAGTTTCCCAATTGGGAAAATATCATTTAAGAATAACTAAATTCTATTTTTGGCAGATTCATCGTAAATTATTTTCCAGATATAATCAATACGTAATTAGCCTGTATACCAGCTTCTTCTACACTGTTAAAAGTTCCTAAGTTTACCAGACTTTACCTTTTTTAAATTACGGTAAACCCCAAGTATTCAATAATCTTCACGCCTTATTACCAACCAACATAAATTACAGTTTGACGCAGAAAAATGTAAATAAACAGTGGTTAGAAAATAATACTGCACATTTTGAAAAAGTCGTTTTGTACGCTGACAGTATATAGTTCCGTCATATTACGTTCTTTTTTAACATACTGTTTTAATTGTAAGAATATGAACTAGAAAATCGTTTTTTTTTACCTAAAAAAGTGTTTAAATAACGTCGTAAGTAATGTCATTAAAAAATTCAATTCTTATGTTCCCTGTCATTTCAAAAATAGTTAAAAAATCTTGTTGAAAATCGATTCTCCTTTTTGTTATTATATTTTAGTTGAAAAAATTTGAAAAAAGTGTACACACACACCCCCCACACCACACACCCCCCCACACACACACACCCACACACACGCCCCACAACACACACAAACAACCCCCAACCATTACTATATTATATCTATATATATATATATATATATATATATATATATATATAATTTTTACCATTGATATCGGTTGAGTGAGTGTTGGTAGTGATAAGGTTAGGACTTGTAATCTTAAGGCCCCTTGTTCGAATATATGTAGGTACATGTATTGAGTTTTTACTTTTAAATGATGATTAAAATAGTGGTGACATTAGAATGTATACATTACCATATAAAACAAAGTGTTATATTAAATCTGGTTTTCCTTTATTGCCTTTTCTCGAAATTGTTTGCATGAAATAAACTTCTTTACATCCACGTGGTGACGTAAATACAACGTTGTATGATGGCATAGCTACAACGTGAAATTTGGTCAGAGATTGTAATAAACGTTTTAATTTAATAATGTGTGAACAAGTCAAAAAACCAACACTAACGTTAAGATGAGATTCTACGCCGTTTATTTTACGTCAATTGCAATGGTTTAGTATTTTTACGCTCCAGTTATTTTATCGTTCTGCACGTTGTGAGTCAGGGCCCAGTCAAATCCCTGTTTTTACAGGGTTATTTTAAGTGTACGTAACGGTTTAAGAATAGCACACAGGTTAAGGTGCAACGAAAGAGTTCAAAGTCATCCATATTTTCTGTGAGATTTAGTGAATTCATATATAGAAAAGTTCTTCTGATTGTGATATACTTTTGACTGCAGGTAGGTAATTTGGTATCTATCTGGTTGTATGACAGTCAAGAAATAATTAAAAAATAGAAATGTTTTGAAAAATTGTAATAACCAATTTCTTAATTATAGATCCAAGAGTCTCGATACTCTAAGATGGCAATAATTGATTAATTTATTACTGCGATGTTTGCATACAGCCAGGAGAAAGTCACTCAGATCAGGTAATCGATACGTGTAAGACGCCATCCAAGATGGTGCTCCAATGAGGCTGGAAATGCACTAGCGGCCGAAAAATCCGATCTTATAATAGTCTATAGAGATATGTACCTCCTTGTTTTGGTAGGTTTAGGCGTCCATTGGCATCCAATTGAGACACTTGATGAAATAACGACTCAATGACACTTGTTAGACTTGCGAGGATTTTGCGCAGAAGTAATCAAACAAACAAGCACAAAAAGATTAGCCCAACAGCGTGATGAAAATACTGACCTTTAATGACTGGCATTGGACAGCCAGATAAATCACTTTGATATGTTATGATATTTATTTAAACTGCACTGAATGAGTTACAGCGATATATACATATATCGCTGGTGCGGACACTGTCCACCAGAGATTGTACATTGCGCACTCAGTCACCTTGGCTTACTACCAAGATGGAGTGGACGGCGCATTCAGTAGTTTCAGTAAGTTCAGTAAGTACAAAACATTTACAGCTCTTGGCTTATGTAGTAATGAATAATAATCGATTTTGAGAGCCATCTGGATTGGTCTATTGATTTCATTATCTTTAAATGATTAAACGCGATCATAATGTGTCTCAATATTAATTGATGCTAAAGCATTAGTATACCAGTTATAGGTCAAAAGTAGAATATATCGATGCCTTTATTGTATTTGGCGGCAGATTTAATCTTTTAATTAGGTGTTAAATGAATCTTATTTTAATGTTGCACCAATTTGGGTGTCTTTGATTGCCGAAAGGCAAAAAAAATACAAATTTAGAGTAACTAAAAGTTTCTTTGAAAATGCCTCAAGTTTTTGCGTATGGCCCCCGTCGGATGAGAATCAGTATAAAAACACTGGTATATAGAAAAAAATGTTGCAAGATTAAAGATGAACTTGACCGTAATGCAATCACTAAGCATAGATTTTGTTATTGTTTTTATAAAACACATTCTAATATGGCGGTTTGTAAGCCCACACACACCTTTTTTCTATTTCCTATGGGATTTACCCACAATTGAAAGCCAATATGAGCACATCTTTGAAGAGCGCCCCCAATTTTTCAAACATTTTGCGATTTATACCGGTGAAATTGGTAATGGCTAGAAATATAAACGTAGGAATGACTAAGTTCGGAAAATGTTCTCGTGTCACACGAAGGAATTTTGTAAGTAGAATAATAATATCGGGGACCCGATAATAATTCAACAGTATGCTGGGTTAGCCGGTCGGAAATAGAGCCCTGTACGTGTCTAGCGCTCATCCATTGGTTGCTTTATTATTGGTTCAGGCAAGTCATTTTCTTGTGGTGGCCACATTATCATGGACGGGACATAAACGGAGCGTTGCCAGCTTGGCCGTTGAGTACAATCTATGATCCAATTCTAATTACAAAATAGCTTATTTTATGATAAATCCCATTTTGAGCATTCTCATTCGCAAGTGTAGTGTCCTAGACAATTACCAACATAACTGTGCAAAAATATCAAATTTTGAAAAATTGGGGGCGCTCTTCAAAAAATGTAGCTAATATTGCTTTAAACTTGTGTTTGTGAGAATGTTACAATGTCATGAAATATCATGTCTTTACATTTTCTTGATTATTTCAACTACGGACTAAACAATGATCTATTTTATACGCAATGTACCAACGATATGGACAAATCCAAACACACAATTCACCTGTGCAGAGCAAGAGAAAAACAAGTGTTCCATTGTTAGCATATTGCTAAGAGTTAGTCCCTTATTGGCAAGCTTGTATCTATAGTAGTGTTTACACATCGGGATCATAGTGCAGTTAGTGTCCACTGTAAACGGGCCTCGCCCTTTGCCCACCCCAACCAAATCATGGTGACATGAATCCATTCATAAGTTTGATCGTTATGTAAATGATTACCACTTCAAGGCACATCCAAGGAGGATCGAGGACATGCTATGGATGAGCGATACCACACACTGGGTGCATGAACATTGGCGAGAAGACCTGTTTTTACACATGTTGGAAGCCTTGTTAGAAATGGTCGTTTAGGATCTTTTTCAGCACCGTATATCAACCAAATTACACACCATGTTAGAGATAGATTATCTGGGTGTGTCAGCTTCTACGAAGAGTATAGGTCTAACCGTTGTCCATGGCGCCCTCTTGAATCGCCAGCAATCCATGGTGAGTTTTGCCATAGAGTTAGCATTATACCCTACCAAATACACTCTTTATAAATTAACCATTTTCGGATTTTTCTGACATTTTCATCATATAAAATTCACATATGTGTTTTGTTATGTTTTAATGATAATATATGCTACCCCATAGAGGTTCTACCAAGAAAATCCCTTAGCACTTTTCTCGCTACGACGTGAGTTTTCTCAATGTCCTATGCGTTAAGCACAGGAGTACGGCATGACAGGTCCTAGGTTTATATTGAATGCATTTTGTGCACAGTGAATAGGGAAAATGGACATTAAACTGATGTAAGATGTTGGGTGAGATTTTGCGTGAACATTTACTTGCCAGTTCCACAATAAAATTATAGTTAATTATTAGACACCCTTAGTTCCGAAAACGTGGAACGCAAACCTTTCACGATATATGACGTCACCTTTTCGGTGAAGAAAAAACATGAACCTTACGCCCGAATCCCGAACCGAATCCCACAATGAAGGATTAATGAATGATTGCAGTCACCCTGATTCGACCAATTGACGTAAATAAAACCATTGAATGCTAGCGGGGCCGAGTACCCAAGGTGGCATTCGGAAATTCCATCAAGCAACAGCTCTCACATAGTACAACACAGCCAATCAAGAGAACAGTAACACAGGAGGGACCTTTAATATGGGGCAAGAGATTGACCCCCCACCCCCGCAAAAGGCCATGCAAAACAAGATTGCCAAACGCCAATATTTTCATCGAGAGGACGGATGGTGGGCTTCGACTTCGAACCGGCAAACACTACATGACCGAAAAAAGTGCATGGTCGAGCGGGCTGGCCGGCGCAGCAGTTTTTATACAGCTTAGTTTGGATCGATTTGCAATGTTATATCACCGAAGTTTCACAAGATTGGCATCACAGTGGTAGGTAAAGATATCAACGATTGCTAGAGAAGCTAAATTTGTAGTTTTAAAGTCAGAAGAATGTCAATTTTCAAGTCGTATTTTGGTTGGTTGTTAAAGTCGGAAACCTTGTACTATAACCACAGTGCAAAGCGGAGCGTTATGCTCGATGACAGGCCCAGCATCACAACATAGATTATCTGGCGATGGCACGTTGGCAAATTTCCCGTGTTGGCAGATGTCAATAATTTTATTGTTCCAATTTCATTTTTTTTTTCAGAAGGGGAATCAAGGGTGGAGTCTGCTCATCGGGAATTGTGAAACCGAAAGCAAATGGCAAATGAAAATCGCATTTCTATGTTCATTGGTTGTTGTCCGTTGTAGTTGGTTCGAAAATTCCTTCAGAACAGAAGTAAAACAGAGTAATAAGACTAGGTCATTTGGTCATGCCCTAACTAGGGTTCTACCTAACAGGCCAGCTTAGTCTAAGGAATACGCCGGGTTTCCGCCTGACCACATTATTATTTTACACATCCGTCTGAATCCCCGTCTGAATAATACCTATCAAAATGTTTTGATGTTAAACTGATTCTTGTGTTCCACCATGCGGAATTTAATTCCTACTTGCCACACATAATTTCCTTAGATTGAATACGTTTGCGGAACTACTTACATGTTCGCGTTTTTTTGTCGCCTCACGCTTGACGTATGCCGTAACTTTTGATGATTGCATGGCATACACTCGGTTTTGACGTCATTAAGTATTGCCGTTTCACGACTGATGGACAAGATCAACAGTTCGAACGAAAGGCCGTCAAAGCCAGATTTTGCCTGTAAAGTGTACTTGATGCGATCAGAATGTATATATTATGACGTTTCACAGAAATGTCGTCAGAATGACGTCAGACGTGAAACGTTTGCGTCGCACGTTTTCCCAACTAAAGGTTGTCTAATAATGGCAACTAACGCTCACTTTATTACTCTTAATAGTCATAATGCTATACCCCATAATCGTATAACATTAAAACATAATATCTTATAATCCATTGGAGATGGAGGGAAGGAAAAAGAAGTGTGTGCTTACAAAAATTTAAATTTGTCATATGGTTAATTTTTCGTCGATTTCTGGTCATTGTTTGCAACCATTTAGAAGTAGTGTATTAGATTTTTCCTATATTAAACAACAACTAAATCAGGATTCAGTGACTTTATCAAGGTCAAGGTCATCTGGCAATTATTGCACAGTTTTTTTTATTCACGTAGTATATATATAATACAAAAGGGCCATGGTCTGTAGTCTTGACTATTCGTTCGCCCTGGTTTGGGCGGACCTGTAGGAAATAAAATGTTTTAAAAGACGTGATAATATGGGTGAACGATGACATTAGGCCGATCGCATTACTAGTACTAATTAGAAGGAAGTAAGGTCAGTTTGTAGAAGACAGAAAGTGTCATCTAAAAAAATAACATTGAGATTGATGAAACGTTCAATTTCTTTAAGGTTCTCAAAATGTTCAACCTTCACAGCTGCTTTCAAAATAAAAGTTAAAAAAAAAACACCCAAAGCTTTTACTTTAGACAACATACAATGCAAACCATTGGGTTGCATCCAACAACTTGATAGTGATATCTGTTCAGATTGCAAAAAAACTGTCAATGAGGAGTAGGCCAAAGTACATTAGGTTTAGGAAACATGAACCAAAATGTGCGCTTATTGGGAAAAGGTAATCAGTATTTGCTCATCGTGATTAAAATAAAGTGATGCTAGTCATCTCTTGCTTCAATTTGAATCAATTTTGGATATTTAGAATAATGCCGCAGATAATGGCGTAAATGTCTGGTTTACTTGGATGGACGAATACGTGTAAGGTTACGCTAGAAGCTTCTAGAAACTGCCCTATTCAAAATAACAAGATATATTGTTCGGAGAGGGGCAAAATTGGGGGCACTGGAATAAAAAGTGAAGATAAACAATCAACAACCAGGCAATCAAATTTTATTTTAAAATCCATAAATGACATAAAAACACGCAGTAAGTAAAGAATAATGGGAAGGAGACCAAGAACGGCTATGGGAGGAGACCAAGGTTCAAAAGGCCAAGAGAGTGGGGCCCCCCACCGAGGAGAAAATCAAATACATTAAAGCAAGTATAACCAAAGCTTCTGATACTTAGTGTGCGAATCCAGCACCGTTTTTTAGGGGAGGTTCGCGTTAATGATACTGCTACGAGTGCAAAAATTCCAGTTCAAAATTATGTGTTAGGGTGCTTTTGTGAGTGCGCGGTCACGGATGATTGATACCCCTTATTAATGCGGAAATGGACCCCAGGGATTATGAGTTTATATAGCTGCGATCAGTTCATAGTTCCAAAAATTTATTAAATGCCCATCGATGCCTCTCAAGTGCTCGGTATTGCGAATATCAACTTCTTCGTGAATTATTAATAGACATTAAAGCTTGTAATAAGATGATGCAAGAAAATGAACTTCGAAAAAAAATGAGGGCGCTGTTTGTTAACACCCTGAAGAAAATTACTGATAGTGGCCTTTAATAGAAGTCTAATCAAATTTGTCAAATGTCAAATGGAAATTCAAAGGCCCTCTATGACAGAACTGTGTTCAAAAACGTGTAGCTAGCAAATGGACATAAGACCTTTACATTTTCATAGTAGGACACATTGGATTTTGTATTTTGATCTTTGACAAATTTGACTAGATTCCTAAGCGGGCGATGTCTAAAGCCAGGCGACGTGGGGCTACGGCCTGCTGAAGGGCCCTGAAAAAGTTTGCTCAATGTGCCTTTAAAGTTAAGTATTGAGTAAACTTTGACGCTAAGTATATTTTACCAAATCACCAAGATTGAGGTTCTTGTAACTTTGACATCATCTTATCAGTAAGCGTCTTTCATTATTTTATTCACCATTATAGTCACAGTGTAGTGTTCACCAAATAAATTCAGAATAATTGATGATCTTTCTTTCTGATAGAATTCACTGCTTATTATTTTTCCACAGCAAACCAATGTAATGACACTATAGTCATTAATTCTGGAAAGGTTATAGAACAGTCAAAAGTACATGTTAAATACATGTGCAACGTCGGCTATCGATTAATAGGCAGTAATACGCGCTTTTGTGTAGATGGTGATTGGAGCGGACTTCAGCCATCTTGCCAAGGTAAATTAATACTCTATGGTAATACAGATTTTATAATGAAACGAGGCTAATGCGTAGGCCAAAGCCTTAAGTTCTTAGCCATTATGGAATATCTTAATCTCTGTATCCCTAAATGTTTAGTTAGTTTAATAATATTTCAAAGAAAAGAGATTGCTTATTAAAATGTTTAATATATTAGATTTAGATTTCAATGTAATTAGATTAATTAAATTTTAATTTAAGAAATTTAGAGAGTAGGGTCTGTATTGTCTTGAATATTATGAATCAGAGTAAGAAATCGGTTTCTTTGTTTCAATCATTTGCTATTGTTTTGGGGATAGTACAGAGTGTCCACAAAAAATGGTGCATGGCAAAAGCACCCTCATTGGAGGTGAAAAAATAAAAACAGTGACATGATATTTACTTCATGTCATAAACGAAGTCTTGGATCTTTTAATACCGTTTACAGTATTCGATTTCGTTGTTGCAATCCAGAGAAATGGCTAATATTCTAAGAGAGGGTGGAATACCAATTGTGCCACTTTTCACAAGGGATACAGAGTAAGAGCATCATGCTGATAGGTTTATAGGGCTTATTGATATACAGGGTAAATCAAAAAGATTTACACTCGTTTTGTTTAAATTTTTCTACAGCAGTGGAAACTATACGGAAGATATTGACTCTCACATACAAAACAAGATTTATTTCCCCTACTAGAGAAATTTTGAATTTTGATTTTTGAACTTGCATTGAGAAGTTATGTTATCTTAAAGATAGGTACCCATTTTTCACTCTGTCCACGGAATCTGGCAAAAGAAACTTTGAATGAATCTACACAAGTACACCATGACATCTTTTGTTTGCTTTGATACCTCTGTGTAAACCTTCAAATATCAAAGATGTCAAACTCTTTCATTAATCTGATAACAATAACAAACTTATGGAATCCTGCACCCAAACTTTGAAGCATTATTTCAATGAATGTTCGAAATTGTTCACGTATCTTTTCGTGGAAACTTTGAATGCAATATGTAGAGGTAATCCTATGCAATACTACCGGTTGACCCAATTTTTTAACCGACGTCTTCGTAATCTGATGGGGTGGTGGGGGGGGGGCTACTTTGGGGAATTGATTTGAACATAGCACACATTCAATGAGTATCTGTCTTTCCCTTTGCAGCTCAATCCTTACTCTCCCTTCCCTCTCTTTTCTTTACTCCCTTTCTGCTTGTCATTTTTGCCACTTTCCTGCTCTACTGGTAGGTTAAGCTTATTTCCTTGTCAGACCCATGGTGGAGGGTCCTACCACCTACCCCTGTTACGCTACTGTCATCGACTAATAATTGTTAAGAAATATTATCAACAAAGGTTGGTACGGATTTGGTTATGGTTACTTTAGAAAAATGCAAAGGTTATTAAGCATTTAGACGTCATGGCTTTGCTGCTGTTGACCTGTACAATTGTACAACCGTGGTCAATATGGTTTTTGGCGGTTTTCCGTTAATTTACCATAGACTACATTATACGAAAAGGTAAACTTTTGATTGTTTTACCAATGATAGTGGATATAATGAGCTATTGTTTTCATGTATCAAATTAATTTCTGAGCTTGTGAAGTATTTTTAATATTTTCTGAAATCGAGTGTAAATCTTTTTGACTCACCCTGTAAAAGCAATCGATCATCACACAATAATGCAAAGAAACATGTTCAGTAATTGAACATCATTATAATGGTACCTAAATTGATAATAAAAACAGAAACCCAGAAGATAAGTTCCTTTTAAAACTACGAGGGTGCTTTTGCATTGAACCATTTTTGTGGACACCCTGTATATCCCCAAACTATAGCAACAATAGCAAAAACAATACCGTCATCATGACCTTGTCTCATGATCACTGTGGGCCAATTAAAATAGCAACAACGATCTGCTAGATATTATGGACTTTTTCTTTTCATTTTTTTTCCTGCCGAATTGAGATCAATTGGGTAAGAGGTCCATATGCCCCTCCCAACGAATTCTGCAATCTTATTCTGTGGTTTATTCCGCCAAGTCTGAAAAATTAGTGGGGGAGGGGGTTATATGGAACTCTTTTCAAACTGTTATCGCCATAGAATCATGCTTTAAATACAATCACCACTAATTGTAGGTTATGTTATTCTGTCTTCAATGTTTATGTTTAAAAAATCATTCCCTACATCATAAGATTTGCTTGTTTAAATTATTATGCGATGAGTGGATGAAATGTGTTCTGCCATTGTGACAAAGTTCATAGGGATAGCGATAATACTTTCATTTTTAAAAGCAATAACAACTGATCAGAAGATTGATCGTTAGAGGTACGTTTAAGTAACAACTGATCAAGAGGTTGATCGTTAGAGGTACGTTTAAGTAACAACTGATCAGAAGGTTGATCGTTAGAGGTATGTAATAGGTAACAACTGATCAGGAGGTTGATCTTTCGAGGCAGGTTTCGGTGTTATGCGCGAGGTGTGTGCTTCAACTTGGATGTGGAATTCTTGTTAATGGATAGATCGAACATTTAATTCTACGTTTCGACTTTCGCGTACGAGTACACGCATTGTGTATGACATCTAAACCCGCACTAATATCTCACATGACATGTTTAAGAGTTTGACAATTTCATTTGAGTGACTGAGCCTGGTTATGTAATGTTTTTGTTTTCATGAAGCTTTGACTTGCAATCATCCACCAAGCAGTATTCCCGATGGTTGGTCAAATATAGACGAAAACAACACTTACGCTTATGGAGATGAGATACAATACGGCTGCAATGAAACTTATCGATTGGTTGGAGGGAATAGTAAGAGAATTTGCACTACGGGATCCTCTTCCTATCAAGCACACGAAACTGCATTCTGGTCAGGCCAAGCTCCAAGTTGTCAAGGTACATCATGAATGTTCTAACAACCAGCTATTAGAAATCCCGTCTCAGTTGTTAAAGGGAAGCATTAGAAAATATCTTTTGGTTTTGAAGCTATTTCAGTGTTCATACTATCACAAAGTATTATCTTGTTTGTGTTTTGACAAGAATATCTCAAATCACTTTCATTTTTATAAATAAAGGAGTTATCAAAAGTATAAGAATTATGTACTCATGTTGGCGTCACTTTCAGCAATACGATGCCCAAACCCTGGAAGGATAAAAAATGGTCAGACCCTAGTTACGTCACGAGATATTGGGGGCCAGGTGACTTTTCGTTGCTATTCCGGATATCAACTGCTTGGATCCAGCGTACGAGTTTGCCAAAAGAATGGAAGGTGGAGTGGAACTCTAACTTCTTGTAATGACCCTAGTATGTACAGTTCTTTTCATATACTTTACTCAAATTCGCAATTGACTTTTTACGCTCTTTTCTTTCTCTATGTACCTCTTTATATTCCACAGAGCACCTCTTCTGATTAACATTTTAATACAGTAGTTTTTTTATATTCCCGTTTTTTAGGTGGTCATATTTTGTTATGTTTTAAATACATCCATTTCACTACTAACATTTGTCCATATGTTGTCAGTATAAGCCACACTTTGTTATCTTTCGGTGTCCTCTTTAGCTTTCCTCTATTTTGCCTTTTTATGCTTGGCTTTATTTTGCATCCTAGACAACTTTTGTCCACGCCAGGGAAACCCTTAATGCATACTGGACTGGCAGTACCAATTATAATCTTCATGACGTAATAACATTTCATTGTAACTATGGCTTGATCTGATTGGCTCTCGGAGCGCCGGTGTAATGAATTTGACAATGGATCTGTGATCAGCCATTTTGTCCTGGGTAGTTGACCTACTTGCTTCCTTTGGCTGACGCTTTTTAACTGTACTTGGTACCAGACTGATAGACGAAAATAGGGGTACGAAAAGTCGACATCAACGATTACTCATTTGGAGAAGATCCTATAAAAATATCCAGTAAAACTTTTGGTTTTAATAGTAAAAAAACATTTTGTTCACATCCTTCTATTCTTATTTTTTCATGGCAGAGTTGATTCTCGTGGCTACTTCTTCTTTTATGTATTTCGGAACGTGGTGTATCAATGCGTTTTCAATAATAAGCACGTAATCTGTTGTCTGGAAGAATCACTCTAATCAAACTGCTGTTTTAATTCAATAAATTCTCTTGTCAAGTACGGTGCTATCTTGGGGAGTCAATGATAGAAATATAATCCATCCCTTTTATGACTGAGGGCTACTTTTTTTTTTTATTTTTATTTTTTTTATTTTTTTTTAGAGAGAAATATTGTGTCTGAAATCAATTATTTGCCACGGATTACTATCTGACTAAGAAAAAGAAAAAGGATTTTGTGGTCTGCAATCTACCGCAAAAAACCAGCGTGCTAGATGCATATCAAATAGTTTGACGTAAGATTTTTGTTTTTTATTTTTCAGTCATCTAACAAGACTAAATCATTTCAGCATGTGTAGACGCGCATCCATCAAATCAAATCCAATGAAATCCGCAATGTCGTAGGTTCAACACGGTCAACACCTATTACAATTCTAGGCAATTAATTATAATTATAATATTTTTTTCCTCCAAGTCCTTTTTAAACCGTTGTAATTGGGGAAATGGTTGTAGTAAAGACATCTGTAAGTGGCTAAGCTAACACACAATATTTGTCAAGAAATTACCATTTTTGCATTGTTTACTAATACAAGTCAGCCACTATGCCCATCTTAACGGATACGTTATCCACGATTCTAAAACACGAAAAAAAACATGGTAATCATCAAAATCAATGAAAATTTGGTTATCTTGCCAATGGTTCTATGCATATTTCCACCCTTTCTGATATTCTGTAACAAGGGCCTTTGTTATAATGGGCTTGTATTCTTTCACCATGCCTTACATCAAAAGATACACCGAGATTCGGACCCTAATATACATTTACATGTAAACCCTTGATATTTTATCACATTCGGGACCGAGAGGTTGTTTATAATGAGCACTTACATCTGCGCTATCGTGTGTGCCTAAAATCGTTTTTCCCGTTTCACCTCTAAATAGCACCGGTGAGTACGATGACGTTGATCATATAGGTGAGCAATTGGTTCAAACTGCACCACGTTATCGAATAAACTCGAAGCGAAACACAGGTCTACTAAAAAGACTTCTTGTAGACATTTCTGCGGTTGATCATCATTTCTTACGGACTACCTAAATAACTTTTGTTAGGAAGCAAAGAATTGTTAATGGCCCGAGTTGTGTCCCAGAGGTAGATAAATGGTGATATTTCATTGCTTAAATATTAGAAAAAAATCGTATTATTCAGCTGTTTCATTAAAAGTTATTCAGCAGTATGATATCTTTTCGTATCGTACAGCGCTTTCAGCAGTCTTATCTGTATGTGTTCTGTTTATATACAATGATACCGTAAAGCGTACAAAGCATAACATAAGAGGAAATTACAAAGATGCGAAATTTGACATGCTATGAGCCTAGAGGATTACCACGGATCATGTTGCTGCAATTTACTGCAAAATACTAAATCAGAGCATGATACCTCACTTTGACCGTCTCAAAAAAGACTTTGGCGTCCACGTTATTTCTAGTCTTAAAATAGACATAAGCTTTCCAGTTAAGTGTGTGTTGGGTGGATCCATCCTCGTAGCCAGAATGAGGTGGGGCATCTGTATGCCATCCCATCTTAGAAGTCAAATATATAGGTCTACAAATGCTGTTTGCAAGCAGCCAGCGAGCAAGAAAATATAATTTTGTCAAAAATAAGGTTGAAATGATGACAAAAATGTCCCTTTTACCAAATTTCCACCTACAACAAAACATCCAGTCTACGAGCCTTGAATGGTCTAATAAACTGCTAATTCAAATAAATAAAATTATTTGTGTAGTTAAAGAAGTGAATGTATGAAGTATCAACTCCCTTTATTTTCATGTATTAACAATATCATGACCTTCCATAGATGAAATGCTTTATAGATCAGTATCATCGCAGCAGATTGAGGAACGTCGTCATTGCCATCATACTAATAATAATACACTTGTGAGAGTACAAAACAAAAAACCAAAAGTCAATTTAACTTGAAAATTCCAATCATTTTCCTTATGCGCTAATTATAACGAGTAACTGCTTCTTGTGCATTGTTTGTGTGTAATATTGCATCTGGACGAGGTCGAATATCTTAGCGGAGAAGACGTCAGCAACCAAGGAATGGGCGTGGCCGTGACTGTGAGGGTTTGTGTTTGACGTATCCAAGAGTGTTCGAGATGGCGATAATCCTATGCACATCGAAGCTATCAAATTTGCAAGCACTAGTTGAAAAGGTTACTTATGCTTACTGAGGACTTTTCAGTCCCACACGTCATAGAAAAATGTCTAAATGACCTTTACACCAAATAAGTAGCGCATGCGTATCAATGGGATTCGAATGCGTATGGGTCAACAAGGATTATCGACCAAAGGTAACCTTTTCACAGAAATTAATGAGCAGAATATATAGGAAATCTACGGAACAACATAGTGGAGGGGACATGCCGACATGGATGGCAAAAGGTGGAGACGTTGCCGTGCATGCTGTCGCCATTGTTGAATTGTGATACAGGGTGTACAGCGTACTTGTGTTGGTGTGACGTCATTGGACATTTTACTATGACGTCTGGGAAGCCGATAAATCCTTTAGTTGAAAAGGGGCAAAGAAGGTACTATTCATACTTAATATAATATCCTAGGCTGATGTTATTTGAGTAAATTTTCTTGTCGAATAAAATGGTATACAAAACATTAAGAATGACAACACTAGGCGGTATAAACACTGTGCAAAAAATCTACGTTATCTTTTTGATTCTAGTCATCATTAGAAGGGGTGTCCACTGACTGGTCTGCGGGTACCCGATATGGAGCGATAGCCTACGCCAAGACGCCATGTGGATATCCATACATACTCTAGACAAAGCAGACAACATATACAAGTCATTAGATTCAAATAGAAGACCCTCGTATTCTAGCAACCGGGTAAGTTAGTTAAACCAGCTGACGGCCTAGGTCGATCTGTCATTCTACCGGGTTACCAGCTACCCTCCTCAAATTTCCTTCGAAACCAGATGGGGGTGACGGTTAGCCGCCGGACAAACTCGGCCATGGTGATAGCACGGTAGTACCGGTTACCAGGATACAGTAGCAGGCCCTATCAAAAACTGGCCGACGCTAACCTGACCTGACACTAGGAAACCTGATACTAAGGAAACTTGACCTGACGCTATCTAGTAACAAACATATCAAACATCAATTGACTTATTTGTCAATAATGAATTAAATTAAGGTCCTCTCGTGATTAGATGTCACAACGGGAATCTAAAGCTTGGGATTTGTTTTCACTTTTTCTGATAAAATTGATATTTGAATATAAACGACGCAAATTTGAACATTTAATTCAAAGTGAAACTTTCCCGAACCAGTGGCGTTCCGAGCGGGGGCAGTAGAGAAGTTGCCACCTCTGGATTGAAAAAGCTGGACCATATGCACCAAATATGCATTTCGACAACTTTCAGCCCACATTTGGGCAAAATTAAAGCAAATCCGTCAATTTCAGACTTAATTGGAGCAAATCACCAAGAAATACGAACTTTAGCCCCCTCTGGCGAGACGACTTGGAAATTTCCCCCTCTGTCCCGAACCACTGTGCTTGTCTAGTGGGCAATTATTAACGGCAGCTACCCAGGCTTGATGACTACCATGCACCAGAATTCAGAAAGCCGCGTACATACGTATGAAGTATGATATTACATGACACCTTCATATACAATTGCTTTTTATGATTTCAAACTATAGACCGTATTCAATAGCCAGCCATGTTGGTGGACAAGATAGACGCATTCCAGTACTACAATACATTCACCTGTCAATGATCCCTGTGCAATCGCTAAACATGGATCGATCGACAGCTTAAAGTATTGTAGTCCTGGAATGTATGCATCTTGTCCACCAACATGTCTGGTGGCTGACGTCATATTGAATACGGTCTATTTATAGGCCTACTCTAGGATAGTAAACACGAGCAGAAAATAATCTTTCCTAGAGGCGTCCAATTGGATGTCTGAGCTTTCAACACTACGAATGCCATCATCAGAGTAAACTGAGCAGTACAATGATGGTTGAACAGTCAATGGAGTTTTTTAGCGCATCGAAAGCTCTGCCCTCCATTTTTTTGAAGAATAAAATCAACTACCATTGAAGAGTGTGCTCTAATTCATCTACAGGGCACTTGAATTGATCCCTGATCACTTATGAATCCACCTTAAGGTAGATGTTAAGGCAGGAACTTAGTCAAATGCCAGTTTTTTAGGGTTTTTTATGTTTATTGGCATTAACTGTTTTCTTTCCATATATTTTGACAGATCTATATATCTCATTTTTTTCTCCTCATATTTTGTTGATTTTCCTTTTAACTATTTTAGAATTTTTGGACCAAAAAAAAATCACATGGGCTCACTGCAGAAGGGCGGATTATATGCGTATATTCGCCTTGATGCATCGATCGATGACGCATACCCATGGTAGCTTCACTAGCTTGTGGGGTACACCCACTAATTAACCCGTATGGCGGCCACTTCCCGGCAAATTTTATCACAGCAATAGTCAGTACTTCACGAGTGAAAATTTTATTTTTGATACTATTTTGAGCATAAAGACCAGGTGAGTCAAAAAAAACTTGAACCCGGATTGTGGGTCCGCCATTTTGAATTTTTATATCACAATATACCTACATATGTAGGTGTCATCGGAAAAGCCATTCATTATCGTTTAATTTGCTGCAAGATAGTTCCAATCGGATAAGTTATAGCCCGAGCTACAGTTTTTTATCAAGTAGTCAGCTTTTTACCCTATCCACGGAGTCCCTGTGAATACACTGTGGCCAACTAAGCTAATGACTCCTCAAAATATGATAAGGGGCATTGTCTATGTTATGTTAATAAAGTGTATCTTAAAAGGTGTCAAAGTCAAATATAAATGGTAAGTTTCTATTTTGAAAACACTTTTTTCAACCGATGTGGGCAAATAGTTTGGTCCTCAAATATAGGCATATTTTAAACCTCAAAGGTTTGTCACCGTGTCTGTTCCTTCATATGGTTCTGATTCATTCAACTCCTCCAGAAACTGATTCATCTATCAAGTTCATTTATTTTTTAAAAATGATTTTTATGAGTGATGAGGACGTAGAAATGTAAAGAGGGCATCGATGGTCAATTGCGACTGAATTCTGTGGGGTTACATAGCGTCGCATTTATTCTGCAGTCAATAAATAGCCCGATTTTCTTCTGGACATTGATTTGCTTCGCTGAACGCCGTTCATTTTAATGCGAATCCGTGGACAGAGCGCAAAACAGACTACTTGATTCAAACGAAAAAAAAAAAAAAAAAAAAAAAAAAAAAAAGATAATCAACTAAGCTTTCAGATGATACCACACATGTTAGATATATATTACTTAAAAATTCAAAATGGTGGAGTCAATCAGGGTCAAGTTTTTTTTGACTCAACCTGTATCTGCATAAATTTGGTCTTTACCGGTAACTCGAGATACAGCCCAAGATAGAACATGAATTTTCTATACAAAGTCTATGGGAGGCTTAATAGTGGTGTGCACCCTTGTATCCAATTGTAAAATGGCTGCCCACTTGAGCTGCTTTCACAAACAAAATGCGATTTTAATTTCTCGATTTGAGCCTCATAAACATACTTAGCTTATTATGGATCGAAAAATATTAAAAATGGTCAACCCTCAGTCACATCCTTTCATACACCCGGAACATGAAAAGGCTCACCAAACAGAAAATTTGTTTATATTAATGCTCAGGTATAAGAATCAACCTTACAAATCCCAAGAGCTTGCCGATTTTTCCAGTTCATTCACCTATTTTTTTATCTGTCGCACCATTTGTTCACATACAAAACAAACTACATAGAAAACATCCAAGAACCTCAAGACGGTGAGCAAATTTACTTTAATCTACACAATAGCTATCCTAACTTCACCTAACTATATAATGTCTGTTCTCTCTCTGATTACATAAGGTGATGGGACTGCTACTGCAACTGCACTCAAAATGGTTCACGAACATTTGATTAAATTAAGTTTGACATCACAGTTCAGAACCCTCGATACAGATAGAGTTCTTTTCTTGCTAACAGATGGTAAGTTACACTCAATGCACGCAAATTCACAGCAAACACAAAACCGTTATCAAATCATAATTATAACGCCGGTACTCCCGAAGGGAGCCTTACTTTAAACAGGGGAATAAACTTGGGTTAGACCTACATGAATGGAACTTTTTTTATTTCAACATACTCTGAAGGGTGATGTAACAAGTGATGATATTTCTCATGGT
This sequence comes from Ophioderma brevispina, assembly GCA_023653785.1. Lineage (NCBI taxonomy): Eukaryota > Metazoa > Echinodermata > Ophiuroidea > Amphilepidida > Ophiodermatidae > Ophioderma > Ophioderma brevispina. Next base: position 81,179 of record JAMKCH010075321.1, read on the forward strand.
TGTGTTGGAATGACCCATCTATGAGAAATTTCCTCACCTGTTACATTTTACATTTTGAGAGTATGTTGAAAAGAAGACAGATTCATTCATGAAAGTCTAACCCTGATTTAAAATTAGGTTTCAACCAGGAAATGCCAGCCTTAACTGTTTCAATCAACGCCCAGCATAAATAATATGTACGTCCTTCATGTGGTCCCAGGTTACGAGGGCAGTCAGTATCAATCTTAAAATCACCTAGTTTCCCTTCAAATATTCAAGCTTCCCTGCCGCATAAAGTATCGCAATGTCAATAGAGTGCCGTGCTTTCCCGATTTAAGTATATAAAGTTTTCATCTTGATAGAATGACCTTCACCTAAAAACCCACCTGTAAAGTTTCAAGCTAAAAACGTAATTTTATAATCCCAATAGAGTACTTTGTAAAATAATATTGGTCGACCAAAATGGGGCATATTTTCGATGATAACATCCAAGCCAACATCCTTTAGCCTTAAGATTTCACAGGGTAAATAAGAAAAATAGTAGCTTTCTTCAGATACCAACATTTGGACTAACTTCCGGTCATATCTGGAGTTCTGGGGACGAGGCTATTATCGATCGGACCATGGCCCTTTAATAACTTGAGATTGAGCTTTTTATAAAATCAATTGTCATAATGGAATCAGATATATCAACTGGAAATTGTTTTGTCTGTTGTTGTTAATGATGAAGTTACATTTTTTCACAGCACGGTATACACTCTTATAGCAGGGAACTGTAATGAAAGAGTGTGCGCTTCCAGATAAAATTGTGAATTTTGCACACAAGTACTTTAGGCATTGATAATCCATAAAATTGATGGAAGCACTTGCCAACTCCACTTAATGGCCCCCAGCTTGGGTTTCAAGGTTATACAGGGGTCAAAAATTTAAAATGTTCCGAATGTGTTAAAAAGCACACCATGGTCTTTGTCTGGTTACAAGGATTCCAAAAAGGTATAGTTTGCACTATCTATGGCTTATAGTTCCGGAGTTATGGGGTAAAAACTGTAAAAATGGTGAAAAAGTCAATTTTGGTGTGTACATGGGTCAAAAGTTAAAAGCTGCTTTGATTCAGTTTATATGTGGTTCAAATTGTTTCCCTAGCTTAAAGGATTGAAATAAATAATAGTTAGCCTTATCTGTTATGCTTAGTTTTCACGTTATGCAACAAAATAGACCACAGGTCAATAGAATTCAATAGCTGCAAATAGCTGTTGAGTTTATTCGCCATTTTGGTTAATAACCAGACACTTAAGATAGTCAAAACTATTCCTATATTTCATTCTATGAGCTAAACCAACAATTTGAACCACATTTTATAAAAATTGAAGCAACTTTTAATTTTTGACCCCTGTACAAACCAAAATTGACTTTTTTTACCATTTTTACAATTTTTACCCCATAATTTCTAAACTATAAGTCACAGGTAGTATAAACTATACCTTTTTGGAATCCTTGTAACCAGACAGACACCATGGTGTGCTTTTCAACACAATCGGAACATTTTAAAATTTTTACCCCTGTGTAACCTTGAAATCCAAGCTGGGGGCCATGAAAGGGGTGTGGCAAGTGCTTCCATCAATTTTTTTCATTATCAATGTATAAAGTACTTGTGTACCAAAATTCACAATTTTATCCAGATTTGCACACTCACATGAGATCTGTGCACTACAGTCCCCCACTATTACACTCGTAGCCAAAATTGTATTACTGTTTTTCGTGTTTATTTTAGTTTGGTTTTGCTTTTGTTTTTATTATGATTTACAAAAACACATAAATACCATAATATATATTAAAAACATACATATCACAAAATATTGATTTTTTTTAATTTGTCAAGTCGAATTGTAATAAAAGAATTAGTTTTTAATTGCGCGACCAATTTAGGTTTTTGTTATTGTTCCCATTTTACTCATGTAGAAAATGCACAGCGATAGATATGCACTCGATATCATAGTAGAAAAAGCATGAAGTTAAGATTCCGAGCACAGGCTTGCGCGTTTCCCATGGAACAGAAACGTGTAGCACTTAATTTTTAAACTTTAAAAAAATACTTCATTAAAATACGACAACACACTTCATATACTGAATACTTCATAACCTGTTGTTGAATGAGTGAAAATGGTCAAAATTTAAATTCTATGGAATGTAGTACCGGTTGCAAAAAAGTTCAGGAAGGGGAGTACCAATTCATCGGAATGATATTATGTGAGTTGTACGAATGCTCACTAAGGGGTTATCCAATAACATTGCTCTTAAGAAAGATACCGTTCTAAAAATACAAAACGGCATTTGATATAGAGACTTCTCAAAACAAGGTCAAGCGCTTACAAACTAAGAGTAATTCTATTTAGCCTAAAACATGCTTCATCTTTTACAATACTGTTGTAGTACTATTGAGATAAGTACTTAACATCAAACTATAAAAAAAAAAAAAAAAAAAACAAAAAAAAAAAAAAAAGAAAACAGTGCTAATTAAATATCAGGTGAGGCAATAACAAAAAACACATTAAGCACACAACAACCGCTTAGGGAATAGATGAAATTTTAGAGCTCTAAAAGGAACACCCATGGACTTGAGTAGCGAACAGAGATAGGCAAAGTTCCATAGGTAGGGGCCGCATTGTGAAAGCCCGTCACCATGACCTTTTTGTGCGGGAAACAGGAGCGTCTTGTCATCTACAGAACGCAATCCTGGCCTGCAGGAAATATGCAAAGAGAGGTATTCGGACAAGTAAGATAGCACCCCTGCAATATAATCATACATCCTGATAGTAAAGGATTATGTCACAAATATTTTCATTTACTCACTGACAGAGGCCCTGTAACGCCCGTTAAGTAATCGTCCAGGAAAATATATACGGTATATTTTAATTTACAAAGTTTAAATTTTCCATTCATTAAATCAGGTCATCACACATGAAAAGGCATCACACCGAAGGACGAAGCTAAATACTGAAAGATGAGTGGAACGTGTTATTAATTGCATTGGAATCGGACATGACGTCCACTCCACCAGGGAGAATGGAACAAATTGCTTCTGAACTAAAACAATACGAGCACGGTTTTTCTTCTAGCGGAAGGCAGTCTGAGTGAACTAACAGCGAATGTTTTGAAAACACAAACAGGTAGTGTATACTCCCCGAATTAATTCCATACGAAAATATTTATTATAGTGTGAGGTTTTTTTATTAGTGTCCACTTCATTAAAAGTTTTATCTATTTTTCGACGATGCCCATTCATTGTGGCGAGATGTGTATATCCAGGAAAATCATCAACTTTTACGAAGATCGATTGTGCCATTCATAAAATTTAATTACCGTCTGACGTTGTGAATCTAGACTTTTCCTGAAGTATGAACCCACCAATAAATTATGATGATGTCCGATGGTGGACCACTCTCTATGGGTATAAGGCCATAGATATGTTGGTGAATTTGTGGAAACCATTAGCAGTCAGAATCTCCAGAAAATGAATCGACTCCGGCTTAGAGGAGAGGTCGACATGCACTTTAAAATCGCCTAGCAGTATCGCCTAGATTAGGAACAAGAACGATCCCATTGGGGAAAGGGCTCAAACTCATTAACAATTGACTTCATTTGAGACCATTTCCTTGAAGGTAGTGGGCGATTTCAAAATATGCAACATAGCCCCGCCCTGCAAATGACCCAGATATTTCAAAATTCCTATTTTCAAAAAGTATCCTGATCCTGAATTAATGAAAGGTCTTTAAATAATTTTTGCTATATTTATTTTGTAATATTCAGATGTTTATATTTTTATGACAAGTTACACGCAGTGCGGTGATCGCGGGCTCCTCAAAATACAATGACAACTAGAAGCTGAGATGTGTGCCATGGCAATCGGTATTTTATCCCACCCAACCAGATTGGGATTGGTAAGTTTGTGATAGAAATATAACAATTATGCCTTGAATACAGCGCAGTTACAAACATCCCCCCCCCCCTTTCATTTGGTTTCTCTCACTGATATTTGCCCGCTTTTATAGCTTTTATGCAAGTGGTCACCTGGAACGATACGGAATAAGCTATAACGCACAATCTTGCAACCCCTTATTCGTTACGAAGCCGGTCACTTTTCCTTTCTTTACCCCATACTTTTCCTCATTGTTCAAGCTTGCACTCTTTATGGGGCGATATTAACTTTAAATTAATTCGCGAAATTCTGTTTGTGATTGTGCGACGTTGATTCAAGGTGAACCGACCCGCTCTTAATACCCATTTGGCCAATATCCATCGGGCTAATATCCATCTAGTCAATTCCATTTGACCTAATGTCCATCTGGTCTAACAGCCTCTAAGTCCATTTGTCTAATATCCATTTGGCTAAATTCATCTAGTCTAATATTCATTTGGTCCCTATAACCCACTATAGAGAAAAAACGACCATTAAAACATCTACGAACAAATGTCTGTACACAGCCGCGCCGTAGAAAACAAAAAGTTTTTTCAGCACGTGACCACTGACTGGTTAATCAACTCAGAACTATTTTTTTTTACTCAACCCCCCAGTGCTCACCCCGAGTCAGTTGTAGGGGGCGCTGAATAGCAAAACGAACTGTGGCAATTATTTGAGCCTAAAACATGTATCGTGCAAATTTCTATTGATCCCGCGTTGAGTCTGAGAACCCTGTAAATTTTTGCTAGATTTGACTCTAAAGTAGGAGTCACGCAGGCGTCTGTTGTATTCGTCAAGTCAAACTGTGTCAGAATCGGGAGAGATAACGTATCGCATTTGGAGGAAGTCTCGCTTCTTCAAACGAAATTGGTAAACCGGAAGTCCCACTTCTGCTTGAAGTCCTTTAACATCTTTGATGTTCTAGCAGAAGATGTCTCAGAGGCGCCTCAGAAGAGGGCTATGCCTTTGTAAACTATAAGAATTATCCTGGCACTAGCTGAAATGGGGTGATGTGAGGACATAAACACACAATCATATCACAGCAAACCCAAAAAGGTTTAAGATATGGTCCGCAGGACTCACCACCCTTGTCCAACAAACTGAAAACTCAACATCCTATAAACTATCCGTTCGTTTTGTCATGCAGGGACTATAACCTAGAATTAGCGTCGCAAATATGCTGGAACGCCCGCCGAATGGCATCCGGTCCCGTCCTTCGATGTTTACAGAAGATCAGAACCGTCAGGTTGCCAGAACCGTGTATATAATAACGTATCCATTTTGATTGAGTGTCCTAACCACCCACCTTTTTCTTGTGTTCTCCAAGAGGTCTTGTATGCATCATTTGTTTCAGCATTGTACCCAATGGCCTCGTCTACAAGGTCCGTTTATCCCATACATGTTGCTATGGTAAGCTAGGACACTCTCTAATGCGGACACTTAGTTTTCTTTACAAGCTTTACACCGTTTGGCAGGAATATTGTCCCCTGTAGCCTCAGTCTCGGAGACACTAAGTCTGGTTTTAATAGTCCGGGTGATGTGCACAGCTAGTAACTATAGTCCCCCGGACTAATAATTTTATAGAATGTTTATTCCTACAAGTGGGAATGAAAGTCCGAAGAGGAACTATCAGTTCTTAGGAATAAATATCCAAGTCCGACCTGGACTACCAGTCCTTAGGAACTAGTGTCCATTCCGAAGTAGGGCTATTAGTCTCTAGGGATTAATGACCTCTCAGGGGGTGGACTATCGCTCCTTAGGGGATTAGGGTCCAATTCCGACCTGGACTATAAACCTTAGGATTATTGTCCATGTCTGAAGTTAGGCAGATTATTAGTCTTAGGAATTTATGCCCTGCCAGAGTGGACTGCAGCTCCGTAGGGATCGGTGTTCGATTCCGACGTGGACTATAAATCCCTTGGGGATTATTTGTACAGATTTGTGTTTGGGCTTACTCTCATTTCTAGAATTAATCCCTGTTCAGAAGGTGGACTATATTTCCTTAGGGATTAGCGTCCCTGTCTTGCTTGGACCTACAATTCCTAAGAAGTATGTCCAAGTCCAAGGTGGAATATCGATCCTTAGGATTAATGTCCAACAGCCCGTCGTGGGACGGACTACTAGTGCTTAGGAATTATATTGTCCATGTCCTAGGTACAATCGTTCCTTAGGAATTTGTATCCAAGTCCGAAGAAAATGTTAAGAATTCAATTGAGCAAATGAAACCATAACTCTTGATAACACTAACATGCATTGGATTTGTATCCCTAAAAATAATACCGAGTACAACATCTGAATGACACATAAGCATAACATTGATAGGTTTTGTTTCTCTATTTCTTCCATGAAATCCCCACTAAATGTAAATTGTGACATTAATGTTTCAAATACACTTGGTGACCTAAAGGCTTGTAATACATTACTTTTCAGTGGGGGAGATTCCTGCATGATTCATTTTCAGGATGAATGTTCTATCCATTCGTGAATAGAGCTACCCCCGAACAATGAAAGAACGCAGAAAGCCCAACCACTGGTTGCTCATGAATTGAAGCAGCCCTCTTATTGGAGTAGTGCGTAATTATGTCCCCGCCTAACCCACACACCCGAAGATCCCCTTTGACCTCACATTTTGAAGGAAGTCCAAAGCCCTCCACTCCTTCCATTGTCCTTTGAAAATCCATTGATTTAGAGACCTACAGTGACTGAAATTACCCCCATGTGACATTTCTGTCGTAGTCACGTGTGTGCCCTTGCTCAGTAATCATTGTTTGTGGGGGTGGGGGTAACACAGTATAATGGTAGAGTGACAAATTACTGAATATGTAGATTGTTTTGTTGCAATAAGTTCAAATACCCCATGCATGACCTTTGACCCCTCAACTGTTGCGGTTACATATGGGGTCAGCTATCCCCCCAAAAATAAAAAGTCAAAAGGTAACATCTTTTGGGACGATTATATAATATTATCAAAATAATAATTACCTTAGATGAACACTTAGGGGGAAATGTTGAATTATTCATTAGGCTATATATTAATGAATCAATATTCTATCCTTTGGTAGTCTAGTGGATTATTTTTAATTGCTGATTAATATTCATATCCTTTGACGGCATAAAGTCGCAAACAAAGGATAACGTTAAGTGGAACGAAATTTCCCCCTAACGTATTATTAGTGGCATAAGAAAGGCGAAATTTCCCCACCCACACATAAGCGGATACTATAACTGCTTACTATACTACATACTACAACTACATACTACATTCCTACTACTACCCTACTTACTACTTCTACTCATGTCTACATACTATCATATTACTACTACATACTACTACATAATACAACTACTACTACAACTACATACGACTACTACATACTACTACTACTTCTACTACTACATATACCATGGGAGCTAGCAACATTTGCACCACATCTCAAGTACAATGGTTTTAAGTGATTTACATATGTTGAAAGCCGGAAGGAAACCCCCTTAAACGCCGTTCTTAAGTCTGCGCAAATGATGCATTAAGGCGAGGAGGCCAAGACACAGTTGGTGTACAGGGGTCAAACATTTAAATTGACCCCTCATTTTGAACATTAAATGTACTCCATTCTGTGTATAACCATAAGGATTCCGACAAGGTATAGTCCTTAGATTGTGCATAACAATGCCAATTTCCCCCACTACTGTTGTTTTTTTTTTTTAAAAATGTTTGAATTGTCTTTTCTATATAATAATATTATAATAATAAATAAGTATCCGAAGAGTGGATAGGGCAAAAATAATCATTCGTAGCTTCTAATGAGCCCGTTGTGTTATAATAATAACAATTTTAATAATAATATAAAACCAACCATCATATGTCCTCATAAATTTTAAAACCTATTTGTTTTATGCATATTTAACATATAGGATAGTGCCTCATATACTCACTATGAACAGTTGTAACACCACAAGACTCAAGAAAATGCTTTAAAATTGGGGGATAATACAATCCCCTTTGTCCCGAAATTCCAGAGTATATAAGAAAAAGCTAAATTGGCACACTACTACCTGTTTAATTTTGTTTATGTTTGTATTTATCTATTTTGTTATTTTATTTTGATTATTTATATATGACATTAATTATAATATAACAACATCAACTTAAAAAGTAATGATTTTTGTTAGGAAAACGGATTTTTCTCGCAGCGTTTTTCACAATTTTTTGAATTTTTTTAAGGAAATTTGGGGTCAAATTATTGAAATCTTTCATGTGTTTGGGCTGCTTTAAGATTGTAATTAAGTACTGTGGTAAGCAAATGGCATACAATGTTCATAATTTTAGCTTCGAAAGCTGAACTTATAATGTAGACCTTTCTCTGGAATAGGCCTACATCTATTTTTCTTCTCAAAAAATCTTGAATCTGCATCTGTATTTGTACCCTCCCTTTAACAAAAAATATTTATTGAAATTTACCTAATAGCCTATAAATATTCTGCACACTTTACTCATACAATAAACCGTTGGTGTTTTAAAAGCGACTTGAAGCTCATACAGTAAATAGATTGAAGGAATTAACTATTTCTAATAATTATTTTGCTACTTAAAATTAGGGTTATGTACGTGGTATTCACCATTACAATGACGTGGTTTATGTACGGTAGTAGAGATATATTAACAAGTTCAAAGTAATGCAACATTCCATTTAAGAAATGAAAGGCGGGAAAAGAGGAAGGTTCCAAATTGATCAAAAGACCACACTTGTTACATTTTAATCTCATTACTCTAAACCCCACTCACTTGGGTTCATATGTAAGCAATTTTTTAATTCTTGCGAATGCTCGAGCCTGTGCGTTTCCTTTTTTTTTTTTTTTCCTTCTTTTTTTCTATTTGTGTGATTTATACTTGCATTTGTCTTGTTGTTGTTGTTTGCATGTGTGTGTGGTGTCATGTGTGTGGTATGTGTGTGTATGTGGGGAGTGCCATGGTGTGTGCGTGCGGGTGTGTGTTAGTTTAAGGTGTGTGTGTGTGGTGCTGTGCGTGTGTGGGTGGGCTGGTGGGTTGCAATGTGTGTGTGTGCGATGTGTAATGTGTGTGTGGTGCACACTTTACTGAACATCATCAATCGTACACAAAATCCACATTTAGTACACAAAGTAACAACCTGCACAAATAGCACAACCAGCTATAATTTGTGCGATCAATGGCGGTAGGGTTAAACAAATTCATTGCACATGCTTTACTTGAAATTTTACCTATGTAGGTACGTACGATCGAGGCACCGAACTGAAATTTAAAAAAAGTCTTATTTATTACCCCGAAAATGTTGGTATCAGGACAATGAAAATGGAATATTGTACGGTTGGAAAATCATAACTAGGTCTAGTGATCCGCAAGTACATACCCGCAAACACGGAAATTGAAAAACCCTTCATTTTAAAAAACCAAATTTAAAATAAAAAACATACTTTACTAGGACTGAACCTGGTTTCATTACCATCGAAGTCAGAGAGCCTTACCGCTAGGCCACGAAGGCGGGTTGAGACAGCTTCTGTTTTTTTTAACATTTATCACACTCTTATACATCTGTATTCATTCATACCTATTGTTTCATACCGTGATATACAGGACTAAAGTAGCGGAGGACAATGGTTACTTTCACTGGTGTAAAAGGAACTATAGTCCGATAGGAACTATAGTCCGGTTAAACTATATAAAAACCTAGAAACTAATATTGAAGGACTACTATTTCTAGAGAGAGGGGTCCACGCGGTGAAGACTATTGACCCTGGAAGCCATGGCAACATTAAAGCAAGGACTGTTATTCCTAGGAACAGGGGTCCACAGGGTGAAGACCACTGACCCTAGAAGCGATGGTCCGGAGGACCGCTCGGTTCTGTAGTCCGGTTAGGGCTATTGTTCCTAGGGACAGGGGTCCGAAGGACCCCTGTCCCTAGGAACCACAATCCCCCGGGCTATATCTCCAGGGGGACTATATCTCCTTTCACACCGGCGCAAAATTTCCTACAGCCGGTCATACGTCCCACCCATCATCACGGCTTATCAAGGATACTCCGCAAAAAGAAGAGATAGTAAATATTGACGACACTGAGCTAATCAAGACAGCAGTAATAAAACCCCTCAAGAAAGTAACATCAAACAACAACTAATTCTTTTTCATGCGCACTCGCAACCCTCTGCGTTAGGTTCCTGATGGAGCGTTGCAGAGTATCCATAAGAACACTGTTAAATTGGTTGTTTAAAAAGTTGTGTAAAATATGGGGTTGTTAAACATATGAACCTACCAACTAGTTGTGTAAGAAAAAATTAAACAAGTTGTGTAATTTTTTACACAACTTCTGTTAACGTGTACACAAATTTACACAACTTGTTTATTTGTTTTCTTACACAACTAGTTGGTAGGTTCATATGCTTAACAACCCCGTATTTTACACAACTTTTTAAACAACCGATTTAACAGTGAAGGAACCTAATATAATGGCCTTTTTTCAGGTCTTCCCCGTGAGTTAAAAGAAGCAAAGCATCAACTAAAAAAGTCACAGTATTGAAAATATTAAACATTTTAATGTTAAAAAGAGTTCAAATATTGTGATGTACATCATTACACTTGGATTCTTCCTTGTTTTTTCAGCCCAGTTTTTTCTGTGGTGGGTCTCTTATTGCGCCTAATTGGGTCTTATCAGCGGCCCATTGCTTTGACCCTAATGAGAACTCTGATCATGAGGGCAGAGACGATGCAGATGCACTAGTCGTCGTTATGGGTAGGTGATTGAAAGTTTAAATTTTTAAGACTTTTACTGAATTTTGATGTTGCATCCTCGCAATATTGATATTGCACCAGATCAGGTGCACTACACAAAGCAATACACACTTCACTGATTCCTTAATATGACAGGTTTTTGTGCACATTTTTCTTGATTTCGGCCCCCTAGAAAGTGATTTTTGATACGAAATAATTTTGTACGTGTGAATTGATGTATTGTGCAGGATATTTTGTGCTATTTTCTTAAAAAAAACAGCCACCAAACAAGGGTAAGGTAGGTATCTCGGGACGATCCTTGAGAGATAGATAGAACCTTTCCACACCTTCGGAGACGAAATAACTATCTAAAACTGAGGACGTAAGCTGCTTCAGAATATATTTCAGATCTTAAAAAACGGTTTATAAGGTCAGTGCTAGACGTGACATCGTGTCAGTGTTAGAGTTCGCGTAACACTTATAGGCGATATTTTGAAGTTGGGCCAAAATTGGTAGGGCCTATTTTCTGTCATAAACACTTGTTCATGGTCATGATGGTAGGCTAATATTATTGCTGTCTGTGGAAGGATCCTTCCACCGGTCATCTTCTCACCATGCGATGGTTTCTTCAGGCAAACAATCTTAACACATCACGTGAATTCAAATTTTCATTTTTAGAGACATCCAAATCGTTGTTAAAGGTTGTTATAATATTGTGAATGTTGCTAATAAGTGAGAAAAGGCAACGTACATTAAACCAAATTGCTGACAGGGAAACCAACATTGTGTTTTCTTTCATTACAATCTAGGCCATAGTATACCGTATCTTGTAAATCTTATTCTTCGATGTCAATTATCAAATTTAATAATGCGTTTATTGTATTTCGATCAGACAAAGCCTCATTCCATATTTCTGTATCATTGTGAACCTTAATAATCAACTTAAATTAATTTATAGCATCAATCGTGTAATTGTTTGATATTAAAGGCATTCAAGAGAGGATTAGAAAAAAGTATCAAGTTAATGGAAACCGTGAACAGCGACAAGAGGTGAAACGGCTGATAATACACGAGAAATACGATCCTTTAACTTTACCCAAATACGATTATGATATTGCCCTCGTGGAGCTGAAAAAGCCATTTACTCTTGGAAGTTTCGTGAGGACTGTGTGCTTACCACCGAGTTCAAACTGTGAGTAATATTATTTGAAAAATAGGTATATGATGCAAGATGTACACAAGACAGCGCCCTCCTAACCCATTTCAGCTCCTTTAAAATATTGCTTTCCTCTCCTTTGATTGTTAGCATGCTATGGAACGATCATCTTATTGGACCATATTTTTCCTGCACAATGTCACTGGAGCTGCATACATCGCTAGAGGTCCATTCGCAGTGCGTTGCGTTGCCCGAATGGCAGTCTCTGCCCAAGGTGCTGCAATTCAGTACTGCAACAAAGTTAAATTCGTTTTAACTTGTGGGATGCAGTGGGTTGCATCAAGGTCCGTTCATACTTCCACTGCAATGCAGTGCAGTGCTGCTTCACTGCCGATATATCGATCATTATATTCTGCAACTTGATGCAAACCACTGCAATGCAAGTTAAAACGAATTTAACTTTGTTAACTTTGCACTGCAGTGCAGCAGAAGTCTGAACGGACCTTAATCGTTGCACGCTAGATATGGAAGAGGACGGAATGATGCAGTACCATAAATTTGGTGGTGTCAGGATGGGGCACCAGAAAGTGCCAACGTGGTAAGGGACATATTTCAACAACAACTCTTTCCCAGCAGAGTCATTGGATTGCACACCATTTACGCTCCCATAGTATCTCTAGTGCTGGGACACAGCGCCACCTATTCCGTATCCGCATCGTTAATTGGCCGGCTATTCTTAGACATGCGCTACGTCATGGGACTCCCTAGCAGCCAAACGCTGTGTTAAAGGCTCTGCGATTAGCTTGAACAAGGAACGAAAAAACGGTTTCGCGGTACCTTGGATATCGCGAAATCAACGAATCAGGTGGTCAATCTGATGTTAGAAATGGGTTCCTGACAAAAAAGACCCCTTAGCTCACTAGTTTTTTAAGCCTGGCGTGTGGCATGACTTGACAGCAGCAATCGAGAATTGAGCCAGCTGATAAGAGCTTATAAGGTAAGATAAATGCTTGTATGGATCGTATTTTTCACGTTTTTTTCTCTTTTTTTCCAAAAATAAACCTATATTATACACTAGTCAGCTAACTAGACAATTTAGTTAGGAATATTTTGGTGCGTAAATCGTTACGATAGGCCAAGTATTTTGCGCAATCTCCAGTGTACCGCAATGTACAAAAAAATCCGAATCAACGCTCTCTGACACTGTGTGCACGTGGAGTTTCCCACGTTCAGCCGATATGATGTGGTTGATAACTCCCTAGCGTAGTGAAGATTTGCCAAGGTTTGCCAAGATTCAACAATGGTCGGCGCTGTGTGCCAAGACGACCAGTGGCGTAGCCAGCTTTTTTTTAAAAAAAAAAAAAAAAAAAAAAAAAAAAAAAAAAAAAAAAAAAAAAAAAAAAAAAATAGTATGGTATATGGCCTATGTAAATCACTAATTTTCAGGGGGGGAAAGAGGGGGGGCAAGATTCCCCACAGGGGGCAGCTGCCCCCCCTGCCCCCCCTCTGGCTACGCCACTGAAGACGACACGTAAATGGTGTGATTGGGGCATGGTGTAGACTTGCCGCCAAGGTCCCTTGACTTGACCCCTTGTGACTTTGCCTTTGGGGTTACTTGAAATCAACTGTTTATACAACACCCTCTTTGAACATCTACAGCCTGTCTCAAAAAGTGGTACAATCAGAAAAAAAATTATGAAATTTCAAAATAAGTCATTCTTACTTGGCATAATATTAAAGAACAAAAACCAGGCTTTCCAATGGTGTTTGTTTCATCTTATTTGCTTTTGCCAATCCAGAGATATAACTGGAGTTATCTCGCGATTGAAACAAGCAAATGAGATGAAACAAAAAATCCTGGAAAGCCTGATCTTTTCTCTTTAATGTGATGTACAAAACGACTTACTTTTGTTGAGATATAATATTGAAAAAAAAAATCGGTTTTTGATTGTACCAGTTTTTTAGACAGGCTGTAGTATCTGACCATGAGTCATCAAGCAAAATACCCAATGAAGTCGCCGCCTTGAGACTCGTCCGGCGTGCCGTCCATTCGATGATTATTATAGGCGCGTCCAACGCATCAACCAATAAAAATCAGGTGTAAGGAGGTGCAGGAGACAGTGAAGGTTACAGGCTGGCTATTGAAGTACAAAGCATAGTGGAATGCACCCTATGAAAGCAAACACGACCACTGGAACTGACACGTTCTTGATTTGATTTCAAAACAAACAACTAAAACGTGCACAACGGTAATAATAATTTGTCGTCGAGCAAGTTCGAACAAGTTGCTCCTCACTTTCTGGAGAGCGATCCTGCCTGGCCTTTCGTTTGGCTGTCCCATCCAGCCTGGAACTCCCTTCCGCCCGTGTGGACACTTCGTAAATTTGTCCGCCCTCACTCGTTCCAAGATTCATTTAAAGACTCTTTATTTCCACGGCAATTCCCAAAAGCTTAGTGTTTGGGGTTTTTCTTCCTGTTTTTATGGTGCGCATTTGAGATCTTCTGATTATTGGCGCGTGTATAAGAACTCTGTATATTATAATTATTTTATATAAACAAATTGTGGTTTAACTTTAATATAGATTTTACTACCGCCAGGGAAAACATTTCCAAACGTTTTATTACCGATAATGTCTTTTTCATCACAGGGATCAATTTTAGAACCGGGGGAAGCAAAACACAGCATTTGCCACTGGCTGGGGCAAAAAGAAACATTTGGCGACAAAGACAAGTACGTTAATCATCTCAAGCAACTAGCTCTAACCCTACCCGTAATGTCATTCATCTCTGCCGATAGAGAGTGGGAAACAGAGGGGAACTTAACCAAACGCATGTTCTGTGCTGGTTACACTGATGGCTCGTTAGACACGTGCACAGGGGACTCTGGAGGACCACTTTACGAAATCGCTGTGCCACAGAAACGACGGTAAGTGCGTCTAGAGCAAGCCATAAAGGCCATAACGTAATTGCTGCAACGCGTTGCCGAAAGTAGCAACGCACGGTTTCGACATTTCAGCAAACGCGTTGCGACATTTCAGCAACGCGTTGCGGTGTCAGCCAATCAAAATGATCAATTTCTGTGACGTATTTCAAAAAAATAAACTCACAACCACGCGATTGCAAGTAACTTCAGCATGGCGCGTTGTGGAAACTCACAACAACGCGTTTGCAAGCCTTCAACACGCGTTGCGAGATTCCAACTCGTTGCGAGCTTTAACAATCGCGTTGGTCGAAGGTCACAAGCCATAAGGGTCAATACGTATTGCCCGCACGGTTTGTGAGAAAGTGGCAAACGCCGTTGCGACATTTCCAACGCGTTGCGGCGTGGCCAATCAAGATCAAGAATTTCTGTGGACGTATTTCAAAAAATAGATCCACAACGACAACAACTGCGTTTGCTGCACTACCTTATGCCCTTATGCTTCACATTCACACGCGTTGCAAGCCATCACACAACGCGTTGCGAGCTGAACACGCGTTGGTAAACTTCACAACGCGTTGTTAAGGCATAAGGGTCCTAACGTATTGCTTTGCTGGCACACGCGTTGTGAGGTTTGCAACGCGTTGTGAAGGTCCGCAACACGCGTTGTGAATTTTATATTTTTTGAAATACGACGTCAAGAAATTCATGATTTTGATTGGCCGACAACCGCACGCGTTTGCTTAATGTCGCAACGCGTTGCCGAAATGTCGCAACGCGTTGCGACTTTCTCACAACGCGTGTGCGGCAATACGTTATGACCATTATGGCTTGTTAACTTAGAAACGCGTTGTGAAGCTTGCAACGCGTTGTGAAGCGCGCAACGCGTTGTGAAAGGTTTGCAAGCGTTGCAAGCCGATTGAGTATCTAGCAAAGCGTTGTGGATTATTTTTTGAAATAGTCACAGATATTCATGAATTTGATTGGATGACACCGCAACGCGTTGCTGAAATTTTTGGGGGTTACCCGCAGACGCCGTTGCCGAAAGTCGCACCGCGTTGCTACTTTCTCGTAAAGCGTTCTTTTGCAGCAATACGTTTGGCCTTTATGGCTTGCCAGAGACTTCACGCAATGGCGCGAACACTGGTACCAGATTGGAATTGTAAGTTGGGGAGAGAGCTGCTCCAAGGTGAATAATTTGGGTATTATACACATGTACCCCGTCTTGTCAAATGGATAAACCCGTAAAAAATGTCAAGAAAAGCATCCCCTGCAGATGATGATGACGATTAAAATAACGGTAATGATTACAGCGAATGATATGAACTGATATGATAGTACGAACTGACAAGTACTTTGCAAGGAACACGAAACTCTTATTAAGAAATCGGGACATCCACTTATTACTTACACCACAGCGCTGACAAACACTGATATAGCACATCCGCTCAAATGAAACAATTTCCATTTCATGTATACATTGTGGATTACTGGATTACTAGCCCTTTCTTGTTCAATGTACCATGTAGGTGGCTGATATGTTGGCTTTTGTGCGTAATTATGCAATATTGACGTCGGTGCTGTGGTGGGTGTTTTGTTGTAGGTTAAGTAGGTGGTTTGTGTACTTTGAGGTGCAATGATTATGTGAGCATGTTAATAGGTAACTTGGAACCAAGCCGGTAAGTATCATGGGTAAGGCATATTTGTCACTTGTGGCCAAGAATATCGCCTTTAGATTTTATTTTTATTTATTTATTTATTTATAATATTCGGCATTGTGCCAAGCAGAACTCAATATAAGGTTTTAAATTGTTGTCAAAATTTGCATTGTATGTTGTTTATTGATCAGCTTCTATGCCAATAATATACTTGGTCTTTTCTAAGCTCGGGCATTTAGTGTTTTCCCTGATCCTCGTGCCCTGTTGAACACAGTTCTGATCCTGTTTTTTAAGCGCTAGTTGTATCATTGTATTTAAGGAATTGTAATTTAAAATATACAGAGTGATTGACAAAGGCCTGTTTGTACCCGCTATTTTGGTATCTTTTACTAACATCTAACTAACCCATTGAATGTGGTATCAATGTAGTGCGATTCCATTAGCTTTAATTTTCTAAAGAATCCCATCGGTTAGTTATAGCTTGCTACAATCTTTAAATACGTCCGGTTTTTGTGCTCTGTTCAACCATGGACGCAAATGAATGAACGGCGTTCCGCGAAGCAAATCATCTCCGAATGGAATCGTGCCTATTGAGTGTGCCAATCAATAATTATACATCTAAACTCAAAAAATACAGAAAATTACCATGTATTATATTTCTACAACCTTTTTTCGTTCGGCCCTCATTACCATAAAAATTAGTAATTGAGTGTGCACAATAAATAATGACGGAGCTAAACCCCCAAAAATGCATATACACTTTACCATGTATTACCTTTTTTTGCCCTCATTACGCATAAAAATTAGTAAAATAAGTAGCTTGATACGCGCATCGGTTTCTGGAAGACCTGAATGAAAACATGACACACGAATAAACAAACATAATTAGTGTTAAACTTTCAAAATAAGAAAATGCTTAAGCATTGTCTTATTTTGCAGACTAAAATATGCCTTTTATATCTTTTTTTTCAAATAAATCTTACCATTATTACCGTGTTTTACACCAATAAGATACCATTTAATTGAACATAATCATGAACATATCATTTTGGGCAGGGATTTGCTTTACTTATGGCAGTTCATTTAAATGGTAATCTGTGGATAGAGCGCAAAATGGACTACTTGACGCTAAAAAGAATGTAACTCGGGCTATACTTACCCGATGAGAATGATTTTTTTCAACAAATTAATTATGTTATTAAAGATAAAAATGGCCACAATCAGGGTCATTTTTTTACTCACCATGTACTTTCATTTTGTTCTGTAGTGGTAATTTAAGGATATTAGTTTTTAAATTAATTAGAGGGCCCATCAGGGAGGGAAGCACATGAAAGTGGTATTATGCCAGTAGTGATCATTCACACCCGGACCTAATCATATCTGCTCTTGAAGATGGATAAGTGGCGGGGTGGGGTTTGCCAGGGTGGGATCTGATCATTGTTTGATCAACTGTACGATTAACAGCCAGAAATCACCACTCATGAGAAAAACATGTACGTTAGAAATACAAGAACGTTGACAAGGGCTCTTTCGAAATGACAGTTCTTTTTTGTTTATCCACGATTCACTTCTGGTGGACATGGCGGCCCAGGATAGTGAATAAAACTACCAGGAAATAACGAATAGAGCAGCCAGGTTGGTGTAAGATGTGAGGACACCACGCTATCCAACTCCTTAAAGAGCTCCGTTGGCTACCGAGAAGGACTTCACAGAGGGAAAGGAAGATGGCAGTGCGGGTACATCCAGATATGTCACAGTACGTACCGGCTTAACGTCCAGTTTGGGCAGACGATACGACAAAAAAAATACTCTATTCAGACAGACAATTTATTAAAAATAGAATAAACAGCACTAAATATTGGTTTATGAGTCAAAGTATCAGTAATCCCAACAAAATTCAACTGAATTATCAGGGCACTACCAAAAGATACCTTTAGAGATTTCTATGATTTGTTTAATGGAATAAAATAAACAACAGAGTTTGATTACGGAAGTTTGATTATATGCCCATGAAGAAAAAAAAGTCAGCATTACCAAAACTCTTATTTTAAAGAAATAGATAACTTTAGGTCCCTTAAAATCCCTAAATGTCCTTTTCTGCCACTTTTCAAAAATCAGTGTCCAGGGAAAGTACTCGTGGTGTCAGGTTGCTAGCATTTTGCTTTAACAGAGTAAGGGATATAATTGGGTTGATCATTGTTTAAAGATATTTATTCGACGAAATCAATTTTGCCTGTAAATTTGTTATATTCATAATGTATCCGTTCATTTGTACCGCGAGGGGATGATTACTACTGGACAATTTGGCCTTTTGTTTCCTCTCCGCAAATTCATTTTTAATAATTTTACATTTTTTGTTTATCGATCATGACAATGATCATGTATTGTAGTGATGTATTATTGATGTGTAAATAAACTACTACTACTACTGTGAGGTTCCCTTGCCTTTTAAGTCGTTGGAGGTGAAGTCGAACATGGGACTATTACTGGTTATTGCATGTGACTTTTTGGGGGCCGTCATATGTTGGAAGGACAAGAACCGTCAGTTGGATGTATGTACGGGGTTTACATGTTTAATTTTGAATTTTCTACATATATATATACATTGGAACAATTTATTACTGACTCTATGCAAGGGAACTGTTTAAGTATTCCTTTTTGCTCATACGCCACGAACAAATCTGATTCACTTTTGGAAAGAATCGTATCATGAATCATCTATTACTATAAGATCGAACTTCGGCCATTGTTTTGTTTCCCTGGAGGCTTCCATGTTGAACCCAGTGAGGTCGCCTGTTGAATGTGTACCCTTTCAGGTATACCATTCCCATCGTGTCTCTCGCTTGCTCGGGGTTTTTGTATTCAAACGGCTGATAGATGATTTATGATTTCATTGAGATGAAATAAAACGTGTGTAAACTAGCTAAACCGTTGCTAAACAGTATTGTAGCATGCGTATTGAATTCCGTGGTTTGACAAAGATTAAGTACGTTAATTGTGGGTAGGCGTAGTCTAGGGTACGAGGTATTCATTCAGTCGTGGCTTAATACCCATGGTGGTCCTTCGAGTTTTGACCCTTGTGATATTTCATGTTAAAATATTTATTTTTTGGTGTAAAAGCGAACAATAAGAGGCTACTGTAAACATTCAAGATGATTTATAACTAGTATTTTAATTCATTGAAAGACTTTCTACGGATCTCAACGTGTTATTTTGACGCAAATTTCCTGACATTTTGTTATCGCGTTAAATCGTGATCGCGTGGGCGAGTTTGACATCTTCGATATTTA